>NSDO01000385.1:8540-20132 GCA_002286825.1 Lagenidium giganteum
AATACGCACTGTAGACACCTGGCTGCCAGTTTGCGGCGGCCAGCTGTACCAAACAACGAATGACACATCTTCCTGCAGTGAATGAGCTGCTGCTGTTTCTTTCGCACGTCAATTTCGAGGACGACGTCTGCGTCCTCTAATGGCGGGGGTGATGTGTCGGAGGTTTTGTCTGGGATGTCGAGGTGCGCGCTGATAGCTAGTGACAGGGGATAGATCTTCTATTCCGATGATGAGAAGATCTGTTCTTCCCTGATGGCCGTCATGATTTAGGTTGTCACGGGCCTTTCGGCATTCAACCATGATCACTGATCATGGTAACGGATGCACACTAGTTGGATGCAATCTGTCCAGAGAACGGACATGAGCGTGCACTCATCTCTTTATCAGAGGCGCTACATCTTCCACAGCTTGCACGGGGCGCCTCTGTGAGCTTCCCATTTACTGGAAAGTACCCAAGGCCAGCGATTGACGTACGCGACGCCGCATCTAGCTGCATTGCCGTCACCGTAAACAGGTTTTGCCCAGAAATCGAAGCGTGATGGAAGAACTGGCGACTATGTACGCTAGAGGCACTCAGCATCTCGTGCGTGATGAGTGGAGATTCCAAGAACGTGCTACGATATATGGTGTGAAAAAACGGAGAGGAGGATAGACCGTTGTAATTGCATCAAATCTCTTGTGGGCTATTTGCATCAATTATGAGGTGAGGTGAGGTGAACTGAGGTGGGTATATTGTGCACTATCTACTCCAATATCCTGCGGTGAGGGCCGTCATCCGATGCTACGAATTTCGGCCATCGCTTGCTTTCTAATGAGCTGGCCTTAAGTCGTTTGTCGTGGATCGACTAATAGACGCTGGCACAGGGTTAGCGCGATTGAAGAACGACGACTGACCGTGTTTATGGTTATTTCCAGGGACTAGCGTTTTCCACGACAGCACTTGTCATGTGCTCTTCCAATGTCGGCTCTCCCGCTGCCGCCTCTTGAATCTCGCAGACGCAGAGTTTAGCAAGACGCAAGCGACCAAACGGAAGGGTATAATTCAGTACATTATCGCATATTGCGTGGAGCTAGAGTTGAGAGCGAGATTGTGTTCTTTCATGCCGCGCTGACCACCAACAGTGCCCACCTGTGAATCGCAACACAATCAGTGTATTATAGATAGTTATCTTTGTTTATACGCCGAGAAACTTGCGCCAGATGCGTCGTTGCTCAGGCAGCAGCTTCTTCCAGTCGTTCCTCGCGGTTGTCGACTTCCTCAGCGCATTTGACCATGTATTGCAGCTCGATCGCGTACCGCTTTGTTGCCTCGAGGTCGTGGCGTTGGTCGTACACTTCACCAAGTTTCTGAATAATCAGGTCGATATGAACTGAAATCTCGCTGCGGATTTTGTCCAGTTGCTCGATAGTCGCTGCTTCTTGGATTCGCTCGCTGCAATCACCAAATTACATCTCGTCAGCAAATCGCACAACCACCAGGCGATGGATCATTGAAGCAGCGGACTCACCGCAACTCCATCGTCTGCATGAGCAGCTCTGGGTCARCCGCAGTGCTTGCTGTCTCGCCCAGCGCGTCAATTCCATGCAGCGCCAGCTGATCGATATCATGGATCACCACCAGCAACGTTAGCGTGTCTGACCACAATCATTGTTTAGCACAAACGCACGACGCACCAAGTACTTCACGCGCGTGCTCGGAGTCTTGAGCATCATGTATGCGTCGTTGATGACCGCAGTGTTAATCGCCGACACCTCTTTCTCAAACTGCAACGAGTGATTCATCAATCAACCGTTCCATCAGAACCATCATCATGAGCAACAACACAGCCCACGATGCCACAGTCACCGCCTCACCTCCGACTTCGATCCATACAGGTCTGGATGGAGGCGCTTCTGAAGGTTCCAGTATGTCTGCTCCATCTTGCGCTGCTCCAGATTGAAATTCTTCGGCCTGGTGAGCCACACATATTCACACACACAACGTTATCAGCAGCAGCACCGCCATCACAGCAACAAATTCGCCTGTGGCGTCGCCACAACGCACATCTTGAAGATCTCAAAGTAGTCGCAGTGGTTGCCTTTGTTGATGGGCTGGATGGCATCGCACGCCTTGCAGAACAGTGTGCAGCACTCCGTCGCGTGGTGACACTTCCAACAGTCCTCTGCATGCACCACACGTCAGAGCTTCTTTGGCGTTCTTCTCGCATGCAATTGATCTACAAACGCGGTCACGTACTTGGTGCCACATGTGCAAACGATCGCGCGGCGATCGCCTGCTGCATCTGCGTGCGGCGCGCCACTGTGGCCACCCGCGGAAGCCATCGACTCAGCATTGTCGTGGTTTTCGTCGCTCTTTGTCACTCCACTGGAATTCCGACGATGATGCCGCATGCCGCTGATGTTGGTGCAACCTTCGTGCGACCTCGTGACGGCGCGTGCCACTGCAGACCACATGGGACAGGGGAACTCGAGCCACAACTGCATTTTAGGCACGATACCCTAATGTCATTCATCACACAATGAGCACTTACACTCCGTGTTCGCCCTTTGACGCCTTGAAAGTCCGTCTGACTTTGATGCCTACCGACGGAACAGAATGTGACCGAGAACAACACAGAAATTCAACCGAGTCCAAAAGTCGGGAGCCAAATAATGAATGATGCGACGAATCTGAAGAATAGCCTTCAGACCAACAGTAAGCTAACGCGCTGGGCACATTGCGTGGTGCCGCCACGCGAACTACCTCGTTCGTGGTGTGACGGTGGTGCGACGCGAGTGAGCGATTAACGTGTTGCATGATGTAAGAGTCTGCGCCGACAAGCACGAAATTCCCCCATTGATTCATGTATGCCAGACGCAAACCTCGGATCCGAGGTTTGCGTATCCCCTCTGGCAACGTTCATTATCCAAAATGGAAATATAATTGCTCGTCTGAAATGAAGGCGACGATGAGCGGCGCTCATCGTCGATCATGTACTTTGACAGTACAGGTGCGTCGTGCTTGCTAAGAGACGCCGACCAGCTTTCTGGAAAGCGCGCGTGACCAACGTGTCGACGTGCATGGCTCAAACGACACTGACGGCCGTGTCCTGGAGAAATGCGTCTTGTGCGATAAGATGGATCTGGTCCTATAGTGTTGCCTTAGGCAAAAACAATAGATGCTACCCAAAAACCACATCTGTATCGCTTGTTTCTTCGGTCATACTTGACGTCGGCGGGATTTTCAAGCCCTTCATTCCTGGGCCACTGTCTCCACTTTTACCACGCTTGCGGAACTCATCCCACAGATGGGCCTTCTCACCAGGTTCGACGTGAGGGCAATCTCGGACCACGTGGTGAGACACTGCGCTGGGCTTCGATTTGTGTGTAGCGGGCGGAGCCTTGTCACGACGTTGCTCGTCGGGCTTCCGCACGGGTTGCTCCTTGTGTGGTGGTGGTTGTTCTCTCCTTGGCGCTGCGGGCTGCCAGACGAGGTAGCTCTTCAGCAACTCGCTCACCCACGTGGAGAACTGCACCACGTCGCTCTTCTTGGACTTATGCTGCTCCTGGTCTAGCTTCGATTGGACAGCCTCGCGGAATTCCTTTGGCTCCAGCGCCGCGATCAGGTACGTGACAAGCTTCTTCTGCTCCTTGTCGAACATGACCGAATCCATGTTGTGCTCTTCAAGCACACGATGCATGTCCGAGTGTAGCTTGCCCATACGACTTCTTGCATCCGGGAGCGAGACATCCATGCGCACCCGGGTCATTGCCTTCTCGAGCGCGACATAGTCTTCGTACTTGGGCGCGTTAGCCTCAGCAAAATAGGCGATCCACTCAGCTTCGGTCACTTGATCGACAGGCTTCTGCAGCTCGTACTGTGGTGTTGTAGGTCTCAGCGAAAGGAGATCCACACCACTACAAAGCAATGTAGGACAGGCTACGTCCAAAACTCTCAGGGAATCGCAAGTAGTGTAAACTAATACGACTCAATCACACTCAATCTACGTAGTCCGTCCGCTCGACTCAGTTCTTTCGTGCTGAGTACACGGAGCTTCGGGTCAGGCCACAATGCCACACTCGCAAATCACTCTTATATTCCAATGCCAATACCAATACCAATCCAACAAATCTCCCGGGTGGACACCGCACAGCGATGTAGAGACGCAATGAGTAACAGAATGCACCACACACAATACTTACCCGGCGGGCACCGTTCGCAGCCTCGCCTTACTGTGGTGACTTGCACTGCAAGGGGCCAAAGAATTCCAACTTAAGCAGAAGAGAGAAGATTCTGTACTGAATATTAAGCACTACTGTCGCGTAGGGTGTCCTTTGGGCTCTCCAACGCCACCGGTCGCACCTTCGTGCGGTGCCTGTGGGCCGAGCTTTCTGCAGAAAGATCGCTTCTGCAATCTAACCTTTGTCGCAAATATCTCATCCCCTTGCGACAATATCCTCGAACCTAAGTGGGAGACTATGGGGTCGGGGCCACAGAAGGACCATATTTAACCCTATCCCTACAGATATAGTAGTAAATCCTAAGATATGCCTAAGATATATCTGTCGGTCTATATCTGCAATATCTCAGCGATATCTCAGCCATCCTGTAATATCTCGGCCATCCCACGAGATCCTGCCGAATCTGGCAACTGGATGGACGATCGCAAAACCTGGGCGCCCCCCCCCCCCCCGCGACCGCTTCGAGGGCACTCAGCCGAAATCGACGACCACAACACCAGATACTCCCCCTGTGGTGAAGGGGATGGCGCAGCGCGACGTAGGAGTCCCCACAATGGGGATCAGGTCGGCTTTCGGCGGGATCAGAAGCAAGCTCCAAGCGATGTGGACGATGGCCGAGATGGCCGTGCGGTCGGACAGCTCCCATGACGACCCCGAGTGGCAGAGTGCAGCAGATGCAGTAAACACAAAGGTCGACGTCTCAATCGCGCTCAGACACGACCAATCTCCTCCCGATGCACTCGCAGCGGGCCAGGACAAGCTCGATGATGACACCCAGATTGCAGGCACGGCCATATCCGCGTCGTCCAAGCGATACCCAGTATTGGTCATCCCAGTGGCGACAGGCGGCGTGATCCTGGGTAGGAATCTCATTTGCCAATCGTCAAGCTCATTAGATTGTCCGCTTTGAACCGATCCATCGTTGACTGCTCGTCGTGTTGTAGCCGGCGAAGCTGGTGCGTCATTCACGCTCACCACAAGCAGGATCAGCGCATCCAGTCGACGACAGGCACTCGCGAGACCAGGATGCGTCCAAACGTGCTCCAAGCACGGCTGGCTTGAGCACGATCCGCGAAGCTATGACCTTTGCACATCCTGAGTCGTGTTCAGCGGTGATATCCCAAATAATGCACACAGATGTCGATGCTTCTGTCCGTGGAGATGCTGTACCCAGCGCGCCAAGCTCCAGCACCGTCGTCAGCGAGACTGACAACAACGGCGACTGCATGACCAACTCGGCGACCAGCGGCAACAACGACGGCGGCACAACAGCGTTTGATCTCATTAACCATGCGTTTTCACAGACCGGTCCTGTTGCTTGTGTCGACTCCAGTGTCAAGCCTCAGCCGCCAACACTCGATACCAACCCAGCTACAGCCGATGCTGATGCCGACCGACATGCGGAGAATGACGTCGTTGCGCAGCAGTCTTCCAATGTCGACAAACGGGCGGCAACGTGCTCCGGCAACACTCCAGCACGCGACGAACTCCGCAAGCACGTTCGACCAAATGCCGCAGACCACGAAGGCAACGTCATTGGTCCATCGACAACAAGCCGTCGCAGAGAGACGTCGATCGTTTCTGGCGCAGTCGAAGACGTGTCAAGTCTTGCCGAGGCCATAGTATCAACAGCAGACGCCCGCGCTGGTGTGAGCGCAAACATCGATCGACACTTGGCCATCCGAACCTCAACTCGGGATGCTGGCGACCCCGTAATCGGCACGGAGATGGTACTCGCAGACTCGAATGTGCGCATCAGCTCGTCCAGTCTCCATGACCTTGTAGCCCCTCACCTGTCCATGGCCATTGCCGATATTCCAACAGTATTCTCACGTTTCTTTGAAGCGCGAGTTGCAGAAGCTGTTTCGCTCGCACGCCAAGAGGACAAACAAAAGTTGCAGCAATTGGCCGTGCTGGAGCGCGTGAACGCTTCACTCCAACAAGCAATCTCAAGCATCATCGACCAAGTATCTTTGCTGCAGGAATCATACCAGGCGAACGTGCTGGAGACCCACCACCTGCGCGTTCAACTCCAAGAAACCAAGGTCGAGCTGCTCCGAGCCAAGTGCAACAACCAGCTCATGATACCAACGCCGTCGCGAGACTTGACCAGTCAGCACTCACTGTGGACGCTCTTGCTCAACTCGAACCGAGGTAAGTTTGCTTTCGCCAATGAACATGGCTTAACGATCGCCCTTGAAATGACAGTCTGCGACGTTTGGTTGACCTGCTACAGTGATTCAGCCGAGCTTGCTGCCTTGACGACCAAGCACACTGGCCTGCTTGCTGACCATGCTGCACTATGCACCCAAAATTCAGATTTGGGTGCACAGTGTGCAACTCTGGAAACGGAGAACGCCGACTTGATCACAAGTCATGCCAAGTTGGATTCTAAGATCTTGTCACAGAGAAAGAGCCATGCCGAGACACTGCTCCAGTTGCAACGTGCAACGCAGGAAGTTGATGATCTGCGARGACGCACACTTTCGCCCGAAGCCTTGAGAGCATCGACGAGATTCTGTACGCCTACGAACAAGAGAATTCAACCTTGCGCTCCGAAAACGTGTTGCTCCAGCAGCGTCTTCGATCCTCGGAGCCAACCATCCGTGCTCAACGGGCTTGGGGATGTGGCAACTTGCGGGCAATCGTCAATCGCTTGGCGCCTACGGAAGCTTCACCAGCGACATCCCTCCGCCGTAATGCTGGCAAACGCGCTGTGTCATCGAATGAACCTGTCGCGGACGTATCCAAGCGAGCGCACACTATGGGTGAACCATTCGGCTCGGGTCACGACGGACAGGGAGAAGTGGACATCGGTCACCATACCGCATCGGACATTGACGACGTCGACGGGAATTCGGATGCAAACGCGGCTGATAACGGGACCACGCCGACACATACACACGACACATCTCCAGCTATGACCCCACATCCAACGTCATCGCAAGCACCATCTACCGCCAGTACTGCTTGAGTCTGCTAACGTAGAAGGTCGGATGAAGGCGCACGGTTGGTGGTAGTTCGAGCGTGTAGGCATCTCCGATTGCGTTGATAACCTTGAATTGACCGATGTATCGAGGGATCAGCTTGCCGGATCCCAAGTTGCTGACTGCACGCTCTGGTATGTTCTCCGTTGAGAGCAGAACTTTGTCGCCAATCTTGAATTGGAGCCGATTTCGACGGCTTCTCGTGTCTGCGTATTCTTTCTGGCTGTCAACGGCGTCGGCGACTGAGTCGCAGACGAACCGAAGGATGCTTTGTCGTTGTTCAACAAAGTCTGCGATTCACTTCTCCTCCGCAAACTTGAGTGTTGCCAGTGCTGGTAACGCGTCGAAGTGGAACGTGTGGTCGTTTGTGTCGACCACGGCAGCAATCATCGCTCTGCGTGTCTCCTAATCCATACTTACATCTTGCGGGAAGTCGTGCGATTGGTTTGTGGCGGCGGAATGTTCTGCCGTCTCCATATCGATATCAGAACCGGTTCCTTCTTCCGTCTCTTGGTTACCGGTATTGCTGGGAGCTGCGGTCGCTGACGCAGCGTCATTGCTTGTTGTCATCGGCGTCGCTGCTTCCGCGTCGTCACGTGTTGTTGCTGTTGCGGGACCTCTCGCAACGTGTTGTGCTATGAATTGGCTGCCGACTGTGAATTCAAGTGACAGTACCTTGGTGCTTGGCGCTGCAGCATTCTTATCATGATCGCGTGTACGGCTGCTTGCGGTGGGCTGTTGATCTTGACGTCGGCGTGTTTGCTATCTTGAGCCCCAGCCCTCATGCCGACTGCACGCAGCCGTGGCCAGCGTCGAAGCTCTCGCGCCTCCGGCGGATCTCGGGCAAGATCCGGCGCCGGCCGGACTCCCCACGAGCGCGATGCCAGTACCTTCGAGGCATCCCATGACACCGCGCCCACCAGTGCTGCTCGCGAGGATGACGACGACGAAGCTAAACGCCCGGCGGGCGATGAAGAGACCACGCGCGCGGAGCCCGATCGCGCCAGCAGCCATGAGAAAGCTCCGGGTACGCGAACTTCTCCCCCAGTGATCGACCTGTCTTCTTAGTACTTATTTATCTGCTACCACCGTCGAGGATTCGCGGAAAGTTCCAACGCCACTTCGCCACAACCGCCCCTGTCCTGGGTGTACTGCCGTCTGCAGGGAGGTCTCGCAGGACACCTCCGCCTCCACTAATTCGTTCGCATGACTTCACGCAAATTGGTACGACTTCTGAATGTTGAATCGCCATTCCTCACTTCTTCGTTTTCCACTGACAGCGTCGACTCCAGAGTTGACGTGCGTCCCAGCCATGGACCAGGAAGAATGGCGTTTCTTGTCGCGTGTTGTCCCAAGAGGTGCTGAGCGTGAAGGCCAGTCATTCGGCGTACTCGTCCCAATCGCGTTGGCCGGCATCGGAGACATACAACTTCATTGCTCGCGTGATCGTCTGGACTTTTCTCTCCGCGAGTCCATTTGCCGGCGGCCGATATGCGAGTGTCGATCGTTGCCGTTGACCCAGGATCCGATTGAACGCGTTGAAGAAGTCCGACATGCCTGGTTTGCCGTCGTGCCGGATGTACTCACTTGCGCCGAACCGTGGGAATACGGCCTCTGCATACGCTTCAGCGACCGTTTGTGCTGAACGCGATGCTGAAGCGTTCGCGATGATGAAGCCGGAGTGCGTGTCGACAAAGCCTAGCAGCTCCGTATTCCCCGCGTGCGACGCTGGTAGAGACGGTATGTGGTCCATGACCTGAAATGGCCGCGTACCGACGATGTTCCCGGGTGACACTCCCTGAATTGCGGGATGTCCTTTGCCGGTCTCGCAATCCGTGCAAGGCGCGATGAAGCGTTGGCCCGACGCAAACATACCTTGCCAGTAGAAGAAACGGCGGACTCGCGCATACGTTCAGCAGATCCCTTGGTGTCCGCCTTCCAAGCTCGTGTGGTAGTGGTGGAGGACGTCGTCGTGAATCGTCGTCGGCAGCACGAGTCGAAGCTGAACATCGCGTTCGTCGCTATCCCTGCTGCGTGTTGCTGGCGCGTTTCCGACGAACCACAGCACTCCCGTCTCGTCCAGCTCAAATGGGTTCGCGATTCGACCGCATTTTGGCGCAGCGCGTTCTTCCAGACGGTCGGACTCCCCACGCAGAAAATGCTTCAGGTTCGCGATCCAAAGTTCTTCGTCTTGTGCGCGGCGAATTCTGTCCATCCGGACGCCGGCGATCTCCGTCACGGTGTTGTTGCCTCCTCCGGTTCCTTCGCCGGCCGCGTCCTCTTCCACTCCCGAGTTCCTCGGTTTTGCGTTCGCGCGTCGACGTCGCGTTTGGACGGTTGCCACAACCATCGGCATTGACTTCTCGCGGAGTCTGGGGCGCCATCGCCCCTGTCGGACTCGAGGTCTTGCGTTGGTTCCGTGGTAGCTGTTCGCGCGGACTTCCGCCGACGTCTCGGACGCCGCGGTGACGACCCTCCACGTCGGCAGTTCCCAGCGCACGGCGGCGCAGGCGCCGCCCGCTCGCTTTGGCTTTGCCGAGCCGTCGAAGCTGGCTACGAAGCTTGTGGTCCCTGGTGCGAACGTCGGGACAGGCATGCATGGAGGGGCCCTGCGATCTGATTTAATCGGCTTGTTTGCAGTGAGCGCCTCGTTAACCAACGCTCGCGGAGCGAGGCTAGCGGCCAACCGTCCCAGCACGTTGTCTTCGGCGGCCACCGTCTTCGTCACTTCGAACGTCCACGAGGAGAGGATGGCCGCCCATTGTGCCAGACGCCCCTGTAAGCTCTTAGAGCGCATCCGCCAAGCGAGCGTGGATGTTCGCGTGACCACCCGGAGTTGCCGTCCGTGGAGGAGGCGTTGGCAGACGTCGAGCGTCCGGAGCAACGCAAGGACTTCCTTCTCGACCGTGTGCTATGCCAGCTCGTTGTCCTTGGGGACGCGACGGACGAAACGAACAGGCATCAGGAACTTCTCGTAATCCTGCATTAACGATTGCCGAGTCGTTCGCGTATAGCACGATTACGACATCTTTTGTCACGTCGAAGTGCTTCAGGATCGGTGCACAAGCTTCGCCTTCAGCTTCGCGAACGTGTGGGTGGCCTCGGATAGGCGCCGATGGGCAACTTGAAGCGCGAAGTGTTCTTCCTTCAGCTCGTAGAGGACGGCGGCGTACACCGCAAAGTCTTCGATGAAGCGGTGGTAGTAGTTCCGACTACCGAGGAAGCTCTGCATTTCGGCTTGAGTAACTTCAAAATTCCGTACAGCGCTTTGTCGATGAGTCGCTGGTAAATCTGTGGCGCGTTCTTCAAGCCGACGGGCATACGCTTCCACTGGAAACGTCCGAACGGGGTGATGAACGCGGAGATGGCCTTCGCGCGATCAGTCATCCGAATGACCCAGAACCCGCTCGTCATATCTAGGGAGCAGAACCAGAGGAATTTGTCCAAGTCCTCGAGTAGTTCGTCGACAAGTGGCATCGGATACACCATGAGCCGCATCAACGCATTCACCGCGCGATAGTCGATGCAGAGCCGAAAGTCCACACCATTCTTCTTCACGACGATGACGACGGCGAAGCCCACGGTGAGGTCGACGGTTCGATGATGTTCGAGTTCAGAAGCCCTTTGATCAGTTGGAAGACTTGCTCAGAAAACTGCGGTGGAATCCTGCGAACGCGCTGTGCGATTGGTCGGGCGCTGCCCACGTTGATCCTCGTGCTCACGGCAGCAGCGCGTTACCCGCTCCAATCAGAAGGTGTTTTCGCCTCCAGATGATGTCGCGCAGCTTTGTGATCTCGTCTTGGCTGTTGACGTTTGGATCGCCAACGTCCAAGTCTTCTGCCTTCACCCCGGTCGCGTTCATATCCACTTCAGGGATGACGGCCAACCCGCTGTCGACGTCTTCCGCGATCAAATCTGTCGCTTCATGGACAAGGACCGCGCCATCATCGTCTGGAGTCTCGCGCAGACACCCAGCTGCCGTCTTAGGGGCGAAGTGCTTTGCCATGTTGGGCCGCTTCTTCGTCGGTTGATCGCGTTTTTTGCCCTGAACTTTACTCGCGGACGCGTCTTCAACCTCGTCGCCCGCGATGTCCTCGCGGGCCTCCACGCTGGCATGGGGAGTGGCCGGGCGTCGTAGGATGGCGGTGGGCCGCACGTAGGATGGGCGCTCCACCAGTGGTTCGTTCTCGCCCGACACGTTGGGTTCCAACCTCACGCGGTTTGTTGTTCCTTCGTAGGCGAGCGTTCGCCACGCCTTGCTTCGGTTGTGTCCCTGTCAGACAAAACCTGCCATGGTGATCTTCACTCGCGCCTTTCCGTCGGTGTAGAAAATGCCGTCACCGACGCCGACGCCAACACACTTCAGGAAATGAGAGCTGTCTAC
>NSDO01000385.1:43062-56631 GCA_002286825.1 Lagenidium giganteum
AWRCTRCCSTRSSSTCTTCGTAYWGCKSGATCAGYAGYTTGTCGAGCGCAACCACGGCGTGTGCCATCGTGGCTACCTGTTGCTCTTCCCACACACCGGTCGCCTTGAGAATCGTCGTGACRTATGCSACCCATTCATCAATAAYACCTTGCTCCATCTCGGGYTTCATATCGCGCAAGGTGGCAAYAGGCACCGTCGGTGRYGCCTGCATCATTTGCAGTACGTTYTKCGTCGCGTTCTTCGGATCCAYGAACACACCAGTAGATTGGAACACTTCCACACCCTCCAACCACATCTTGCCGATCAAGTGGAACARATTCTYACGCGTCGTGATCTTGTCCACGCGGTCGAGAACGCCCTGCAGCGGYGCGACACCCAGCTCATCAATGTGCTGCGTATTCATGCACGACGCAAACAGCTTGCCAGCAGAATGACTCTTGTCCTGCAGTACCTTGACMAACGTTGCCTSCAGKTTGACCSTTGGCACATYTATCASAGTGTTCCATGTYACGTTAGTGTTGGACAGTTGAACCTGCKTTTCCCATCCACCRCAAGCGTGGTAGTAGAAGTCGTCACAAGGCTTRACACTCTCGTTCATCATGGCGGTGACATGCGCTGGTAACTTGGCTTGGGTAGGACGTGCACCAAGCAGGCAAAGCGCGGCGGCAGTTGCAAGGGTTGAGCGCGCGTAGGTGATCTTCATCCTGTGGTGCTGTGAGAGGGGCTGGTAACTTTGGTTGTGCGCGGGACGCTGAGGAATGAGGTTTGGACGTGTTGATCGCGCGATTCGCTCCTCGAGTGGATTGGAGTTGTTGGAAAGATCGGATTGATGCTGGAATCATCAATATGGGTTCGCCACGCGAACCCATATGGACGCGAACTTCGCGTCAATTCTGAGCAACAAAAAGGCAACAAATCATCCTACTCCCACGGCGAGTTTGCCGGGTTATGTGTTATTGTGATGAATCAGCCCAAACAATACTGTGTGGTGTTCTTGCTGGAGATGCAATTTTGAATGAACATCATATTCCACAGGTATTGGCGGCTGACGTTGACGTCAGCCGCCAATACCTGTGGAATATGATGTTCACCTGAGGCCAGTCACACGCACACACCCGAGCCCGAGTCACATATGCGAGAACCTAAGGCGGTGAAGAGATTTAATGGTAAGGTGCTTGAGGCCACGAGTGCATTACATGAACTTTTGTGTGCTGTGCAGTTCTGCGACGCTACAAGATGAATCTGTCGCGGATCAATGCGAAACTTGAACCGCTGAGTTCCAGAGCGAGACTGTCACACCCAGTCGGCAACGGTTGGGCTCGAGAGCGGGTGGGGCGTGGCAGCCGGTGCCAGCTATCCGGATAGCGACAAAGCGGGCCAACGACAGCGAGCCACCGCACACGATGTTAAGAACGACGTGAAGAGATCACGTGTCGTCATTCATGCCGTATGGGTGACGTCGAAGTACGACCACGATCAACCGATGAAAGATGGTATCGTGGTTCGTGCCTGTCTGTCGAGGCATCGCCAGCATCCAGGAAGCAAAACCGCGCAATGACCGCGACATCACCCTCACTTGAATTGAGAATGCGGAGCTAAACAAAGCCATCGTTAAATATTGAACTATGCATGGACTTGCTGGTGCATGTTGCATAAGAAAATTCACAGACCATGCATCTGTCGCCCAACCAAGCGACGTCCTCTCGGTCTGGAGACTGCGCATCGGAACTGTGACTAGCTGCACATGATTGGCTCGATTTGCGAGCTTCCACCTGACCCTATAGGTTGGCAGATGTCTGCAGCCGCTCAGAGTATACGATACTACGCCAATATCCTGAGAGAACTGTCCATCACTGCCTGGTCATGCCACCAGCTCCTCAGTCGTCTCAAGCGCCGTTATGTTCACAACCCGCATCTCGCGCGTTAGTTCTTCTGTTCATCGCCAATTTACTGTGCACAGGAGGTTTCGCATGCGCTCAGTATCGTGCACCACGGAGATTGCTAGAAAGTGAGTGCGAAGTCGACTCTCTACTGTTTGAGTGACGCCCGTGTAGCTTTTACGAAGAGCAATGATGAGGTACAACCAACGGCGCGTTATATGTTCAACACGGGGATCTTTGGCGCAAACACTGACAGTACATTTGCAGGGCACAGAGGTCATGGTTAACTGTGACCAGGGATGGCGGGGCGTGGATTGGTGTGCACAGAAGATGCAACTGTCCACGTTTGACTTTTCCATGTCTTCGGGGCGCAAAATCGCTGCTTGGAAGCCAAAATTTGCATTTTTCAGTGCTTGTAGGCATGTATGCAGTGATTGGAGGCATAAAATGCATATCATACAGTGGAGTTGTGAGCCAACTAACCCTTGTCCACGTTTAGTTATAAATGCCGATGTTCTTGTAGGAAGGTGTATTTGGAAGTGATTATTGTTGCGTCCTACTCTAAGCCAATCGGTCCTTAGTTCAGTCGCACTACACTCTTTCTCTTTCTCTCAAATGTTTTCTCTTTCTCTTCTCTCATATATTATGAGGTTCTCTTCAATTTGCTCTTGCAGTTCAACTTGGTGTTGAAGCTGGCTGCCTGCTCAAGCATCTGTCCCCGGCGCCAGTTCCACGCGCGTGAGAATCCTCAACGCCCCACCTCGCTCGTTACTTCGTGGAAAGCCCCACTGCTTCACGAGTCCACTCAACTTGGTCCGATCTAGCATCTTCGTCAAAAGGTCGGCGAGTTGCAAGCGGCGCTCGACGTAAGCAAGGTCGATTTCACGTTTTCGCACCTTTTATTGAATAAAATGGTGACGGATGTCAATGTACTTTGTCTGTGCCGATGCGTTGCCGTTCTTTGCCCAATGGATGGCGCCCTGATTGTCCGCTTGGATGAGTGGGTGTTTTGGCGTCTTGACGCCAAGTTCACCTTGTAGACGTACGAGCCAGCCGACTTCTTAAACGCATGCAGACAGCGCAATGTACTCGGCTTCCGTCGTACTTAGGGCGACGGTCAGCTGCTGACGTGACTTGTACACAACTGGCCCACCATACATCACCAACAGTACTCCCGACACCGATCGTCGGTCGTCCACGCATGCCTCCCAATCTGCATCACTGTAACCCACTGGTTGTGGTGCAATGGTCCCG
The DNA here is from genome assembly GCA_002286825.1 of Lagenidium giganteum. Classification (NCBI taxonomy): domain Eukaryota; phylum Oomycota; class Peronosporomycetes; order Pythiales; family Pythiaceae; genus Lagenidium; species Lagenidium giganteum. Next base: position 46,197 of record NSDO01000385.1, read on the forward strand.
TTAAAAGATATTCCGTATCCCTTGGTGGTCTTCAAGTATCGTAGGACCCGGATGGCAGCCTTCCAATGACGTTCACCAGGATGCTCGAGAAAGCGACTTAGAAAACGGACCGCGAACGCAATATCCGGCCTTGTGCACGTTGCGACGTACAGCAATGCACCGATGAGTGAGCGATACGGCCTGTTTGCCATGATCGCAGCATCGCTGTCGGTTTGTGGGCTGTGCTGGTGCGACAACTTCTGGCTGGTGTCGCATGGATCCCATGTCGGTTTTGAGTCCTGTTGTCGGAATCGTTGCTGAAGTGTGTTGATGTAATTGGTCTGCGAAATGTGGAGTCGTCGTTGACCTTGGTCGTACTCAACCTCAAGCCCGAGCACGAACTTTAGCTCCCCCAGCTCCTTGATCACGAACTTTTCTCTGTGTAGGCGCTTGATGTCGTCGATCAACGCCGTTGTTGGCGCGGCAATCACCAAATCATCCACATAGATGCAGAGGAAGATTTGACCAAAGCGGTGTGGCATAGTGTACACGCACAAGTTTGCCGTTGTTGGTCTGAAGCCCATGGTTCGCAGGTGGTCGATAATGGTTCGGTTCCATACCGCGGATGCTTGTTTTAAACCGTAGATAGACTTGCGCAGCCTGCACACATGTCCGCGTGGTGCATTGACACCCTTTGGAATTTTCATGTACGTCACCTCGTCCAGTGTACCGTAAAGGAACGCTGTGTCAACATCCGTTTGTTCCAGAACAAATCCCCGACCACAACTGAGAGCAAGAATCACACGGAGCGAGTTGATGTTGACCACAGGCGAGTACGTGTCATGGTGTCAACACCATGCACCTGGGTGAAACCTTGTGCGACGAGTTTTGCTTTGTGACGAACCACCTCACCACGTGCATTCTTCTTCTTTGCAAATACCCACTTGGATCCAACTGCATGTGCTCCGTGAGGAAGTGGTACTACGTCCCACGTTCCGTTCTTCTTCAGGGATGCAAGCTCAGCATCCACAGCTGCCGTCCATAGATCACGTTCCTCCCCAGCCAAAGCGTCTTCAAAAGACAATGGTGCATCAGCATGGCAGGCCATCGCATGTTCTGATTCATCTTGACGAGGACGCTTGGGCACGCGGGCAGAAAGTTGTTGATGCTCACTTCCATCTGTGATCTGCAGAATTGCATCCTGTTGCTGGTCGATTTGCAAAGGTTGTCGCACATTTGAGAATGGAGGTCGTTGTTCACGAAACGGTACGATGGCTTGGTCGGTCCGTCCTTCCACCCCTTGAATCGAAGGAACTCGTCCAGCGTCGATGATTACCCCACCTGGCTGGACACGTGGAATGAAGTGCCAGTTGTGTTGCTGGCGACCGCGCAGTGTTGGATGGAACACCAATTGATCACTCACTGGTGGTGTCACTGGATCGCTCGTACTTTGTGTCGTTTGGTCCATCCTCATKGTTGCCTCATCATTTCCACCATGTGGTGTCTCACCACTGTCCATTTCGTCGTCAGGCATTTCAGCTTCTTCGYCAACCTCCATTGGTTCTTCATGTGCTRGTGCGTGACGTTCGTGAGGCTCATCGTCATCGKCTTCAATCGCAATAACTGGAATTGGACTTGTATCTGCGAGTGGCTGCTGTGTGAATGCGCTGGCTCGGTTGCGTTCATCAAGAACGACAGTTCTTGCCACTGTCAGACGCTCATTCTGGATGTGCCACACACGATACCCCTTTTGAGTGTCGGAATATCCCAGAAAAGGCACTGGAAACTTTTGCACCAAGCTTTGTGCGTTTGGCTTTGTCGACATGTGTGTATCCCTTGGATCCAAAAACACGGAGGTGGTCAAGGCTGGGTGGTGTACCGTATATCCATTCGAAAGGGCTTTGACCTGTTGTAGTCGACGATAGGCGGTTGAGTACATGCACTGCAGTGTGAACTGCCTCGGTCCACCATCGTCGGTCAACCATGTTGCGGTACAGCATCGCTCTTGCCATCTCCATAATGGTCCGATTCGTGCGTTCCGCCAGTCCATTTTGTTGTGGCGAATATGGCCCAGTGGTCTGGTGCACAATGCCGGCGCTTGTGCAAAACGTGCAAAACCGCTTGTTGATGTACTCCGTTCCATTGTCGCTCCGCAAGATCCGAAGGCGTTTCCCAAGCTGGGTTTCCATCAGAGCCTTGTACGCAGTGAAACATTCAAACACTTCTGTCTTGGTTTTCAGAACGTAAACCGATACAAAGCGGCTGAAGTCTTCAATAACGTGAGCACGTAACGCGATCCGCTGTCGACTTCACATTGATCGGTCCCATCACATCTGTATGAACCAGAGCGAGTGGCTCAGTCGTTGTCTGTCTTGGCTTCGCACTGGTATTTTTCGGGAATCGCTTTACGCAAAGCTTCCCCATACTGCATCTTTTGCAAACGGCGGTGTGGTTGTTGGCGATTATCGTCTCTGCCAGCGTCTTTCCTATCACATTCGGTGATGCATGCCCCAGGCGGGCATGCCACGTGTCACAAATCCAGTCGTCGCTCGCTTCTAGGGCATCGTCTGCGTCCGAGTTCATATCAGTTGTGACCTGGCTCGCAACCTCTGTTGTCGTCTCCCATTGATAAATGCCACCAATCCTTGGCACCGTAATTACCACGCGACCGCTTTTCTTGATCGTGCAGGAATTCGTCTGAAACTCCACGTCGAGACCCGTCTTGGTCAGCTTGGGGATGGACAAGAGGCGCTTGTCCAATCCTGGAATGAGTAGCACTTCTGTGATGATAATCCCGTCCTTGCCAATCACGTCACCCATGACTATCGCTGAGAGGCGTCGTCCATCCGCAACATAGACATGGATTGGCTTCGTCAATTGCCTGGCATTGATCAGGTCGGCGTCACAGTGGGTCATATGTGACGATGCGCCACTGCCCAAGAGCCAGGACTGACACTTGGCGTTTGTCACTGCGCATGCAACAGTGTCGTCGTCGTGGGCTGATCGCTCTTTCTTGGGCGATCGGCACTCTGCTTGACGATGTCCAACGCGACCACAGCTGAAACATTTGCCTCAAAACTTGTCCTTCTGTCCGCCGTTGCGATTCTTTGCTGTCGAAGCACGCAGCGCAATCTCCTTCATTTCTCGGTCTTTGAGTACTTGGTACTCTCTGCGTAGTGTCTCTTGAATGTCAAGAAGGCTTGCGTTTGTCTTGTTCTCAATGATCTTCACAATGTTGTCGTATTCTTCCGACAAACTCCCCAGCAGAATGACTGTTTTCTCCTCAGTGCTGATCGCTTCACCTGATCCCTCCATCTTGGAGTAAATTCGTGCGAACGTTGTGAATTGTTCCAACAGGTCGCCACCACTGTGGAGCCTGAATTCATGCGGTTCTTTCCGCAAACGGATGCGGTTGTGAAGTGTTCTCTTCACAATGAACTGCTCCAGCGTCATCCACACTTCTCGTACCGTCGACGCACCTCGAACCATAGCTTGGAGGTTCGGACGGATGCTTCTTGCAATAGTGGCCAGCGCTTTGAGATCAGCGGACTTCCACCGGGCACTATCTGGTGCAATCTGGTTCCCGTTCACGTCCAACTTCACTTCTTCTGGAGGGCCAATGTGCTGCTGCAAGCCTTTCTTCGAAAGGAGCATGCGCATATTGAACTTCCAATAGTAGTGGTTCGTGTCGGTCAAGATGTCGTTCTCGAACATGCTGCTTGAAGCCGTTGGGCTCATAACCTGATAAATGTCGATGTTCTTGTAGGAAGGTGTATTTGGAAGTGATTATTGTTGCGTCCTACTCTAAGCCAATCGGTCCTTAGTTCAGTCGCACTACACTCCTTCTCTTTCTCTCACATGTGTTCTCTTTCTCTTCTCTCACATGTTATGAGGTTCTCTTCAATTTGCACTTGCAGTTCAACTTGGTGTTGAAGCTGGCTGCCTGCTCAAGCATCTGTCCCCGGCGCCAGTTCCACGAGCGTGAGAATCCTCAACATTTAAGAAAAAATGATCCATTTTAGTCTACATGTGGGCATGATCCCGTTCCGCCAAGCCTGGCAACGACCCCAGCAAGGTGACGTGAAAAATCCCGACATACGCGCTTGGTGTCGACTTGGAGGGTTGGCGTGTGAGATTAGAGTCGGTAACGCAAAGCGCTATCACCCGCAGCCATTAGGTGTGGAATGACTTGTTCAGTTCAGTGATATATTGAGACGAGTTATGGACTCCAATATCTACATAAATTATGAAAGTATTGTTCAGCGGATGTCTTCGTCGCCGAAGAAGGCTTCCTGAACCCAAAGATCGGTCCCCAAATGCTGGAGTATGGATTCCGGAATCACATTCGCTCGATCAAATTGTTGCGGGCGCTCATTGTCTAGTGCCCAATTAGCATTGTCTTGTCTAGTGCCCAATTAGCAAGCCCGTCAGCCACCCGATTAAATGCTCGGTAATGATGTTGCCAAGAACATTGATCAAATATGAGCCGGAGCTGGTGTGCAACTTGAAACATCTCACCAAGTGTTGCGTTCTTCGGGCGTCGAGGTAGTTTCATCGCTTGGACAATAAACTGACTGTCACCAATCACCGTCAGTCTGCGAACTCCACGTGCACGGCACGCTGTAAGCCCCATATGAAGTGCTTGGGATTCGGCATAATTGTTAGTTGCAATGCCAAGATGCGGCGCCGTGGCCCACTCGACGTCGGCTGAATCCACCCCACATCGGAGGAGAATAGCACCGGCGGCTGCTGGACCCGGGTTGCCTCTTGCTGCACTGTCAAAAACGAGAATCCATTCAGTACATTTGTTGGCTTCTGGAGACGCTGGGATGGTGTGAAACAGGCGGAACAAGCGTTGTTGCATCATCAGCGATGGGCCGCAGGCACTCAGCAACGCTTTCGTTAACGCGGCTCGGACGCAGCGTCGAACCTTGAAGAGTTCCATTGGTGGCCTCCACCACAATCGCCAGAGTGTACTGATCAGCGCAAGGCACTGGAGTTGCCATATGAGATGATACCTTGAGCACAGCTCAGTTTCTTCGATCTCGTGGTGCGCTTGCAGAATGGTGTGTGGGACCACGTCTTGTCGCAAGCCAAAGATCCAACTCCACAAAGTGTCAGCATCAACATCCCCCACTATTGGTTGCCAACGCTCGCGTAACGAGCGCAAAGCCGCTTGAGCAACTGGCCATTCTAGCAACCAATGACGTAGGGATGCATTCTGAGCGTGACAGCCATTTTGCGGACATTGCTCGGCAGTATCATAGTGCCAAAAGCGTAGCAACCCATGGGATTGTCTGTACCACAATACACATTCTCCACTGGTCGTGTGCTGTAGACGATGGATACGACGCCAATTCCACTTTGTGAGCGAGTTATGAACTGCCGCCGGCAGTTGTGCCAAGGATTGAATACTTCGATCTAGCCTCTGTACCGCCTGGGCGCGTTGTTGTAGTTGCAAATGTCGTAGGCACTCCGAAAATGACCACTTGGGACTGATCTTCTTGTCATGGAGATAAGCAATGCTTCCAGTTGCGGGATAAGCTCTTGCCATGCTCGTTGCGGGTGCAGATGAATGGGTGGTTCACCACTGGGGTTGCGAAGCCGGATGGAAGGAGCGACTGCGATCACCGCTCGCAGAACGCCTAGCCCAGTACTTTTGCGAATGCTTAGCCGTCGGAAGCATTCCAGACAGCCATCTCGACGTTTTGATAACTTGATCAGTTCGCGAACGGTCCTCGTGGAGCAACCAGTATGGATCCCTAACTGTTGAAGTGTGAGGTGTGGAATGACTTGTGCCGCCTGGACCTTCCATCTCCTGTGGTGGTTGTCAAATGGCATTTATGCTCCGACGGGCTATGCTCCAATTGGCGGTCGACTATGCCTTATCATATCTTGCATCCCATTGTGCAAGAAGCCACAAAAATCTGCCTGGAGCGGCGCCTTGAATCACCACATTTCTTACCGAGGTAATTAAAACTGGCTGAATACCTTCCGTTTCTCGGCGTCGGTAGATTGAAGACAATGCTGCGGGTCCATTAAGGATGATGCTCTGTGAACTTTTTCAAGGTGAAGGCAGCGTCGTGCGGGCGAGACGGAGAATTTTTATTGATGATAATTTGAGCGATTGGTGTCCATAAACAGAAAAGATATGCAAGTTTGTTTGGCGACTTTAAATTTTCAACCGCCAATTCATAAGGCGAGACCTATAACTAGCCGTAAGTACAAAGGCCACAGTGAATAGACGCGGATGTCGGGGCCATGTGGGCTCCATCGTTTCCGTTCGGGCGGCTGGGACGGTGGCCGCTGGCTCGGGGCTGGATGGGGTGATGCAACAAATTTAAACCCGCCGTGTGGAATCAATGGGATTGACTTCCAGACTATACATCTGCCACTGAAGGTGCACGTGCAACGATTCCACTGCTGCACAACGGTCAATCCACGCAGCAATAGTGCGCCGGATCATTGTAGCACGCTTCTGACGACCTGTTGCCTCCTTACCTGGCGTGTGTTCACTCAGTCATGCAGTGCGTAGCTTGAGCGTGGCTTCGCTTTCATTGGCCCCAGGGCGCCAACGTCCAGGGGGTTGCCACAGCTGTACTATTAGCTGGCACGTCTCTCAAGACGCAATCCAGCTCTTCAGCAACAATCACGCGGGACTCAGCGCTCACACGCGCATCCAGAAGTCAAATTTGAGCACGTTGCGCAAGAAGAAGGACCACTTACTGGTCCATCCGCGCATTCTCCTGAACGACCACCACGCAACACATGATGAATTATGTGTCGCGTGGTGGTCGCTTCATTACCGATCGTATAACAAGATGGCCGACCTTGCTGCATGCCTGGTAATGGATGCACAACAATCATCCACCTCCAGCGCGAATCCTCTTGCTGCGGTGCTCGAATTCGTTGACTCTGATGTTGGCGAATGGGTGACTGCACAGGCACAACGACTTGAGCGAGTCGTGCGACCAAATCGCGCGACATCGTTTGCACACACAGAGTAGTTAGGTTGGAACGGCTACATGTATAGTGTTACCTCCTGGCGTTACACAATAGAACTCAATTCCACCACCAGCACCAATCTCTTGCCCCAGAACGAAGATCATGGGACGATGACCGCAGACATTGAAGGTCTGGTCGTCCATGGCGTCCTGCTCGACTCGGGTGCCGACACGTCTTTGGTCAGGAATGAAGGGCTTGAAAATCCCGCCGACGTCAAGTACGACCGAAGAAACAAGTGAGAATGTGCCCCAGAACGAAGATCGTGGGACGATGACCGCAGACATTGAAGATCTGGTCGTCCATGGCGTCCTGCTCGACTCGGGTGCCGACACGTCTTTGGTCTCGCGTGGCCTCGTGGCCGCGCTGCAAGCGCGCGGCGCGTTCGTTGCGGTGGCAACTGTGCCAGCCGTGGCCCTGTCGCCGGTGGGCGACGCCACTATCAAGGTGCCAAGGAAGGTGCGCTTCCCGATCGTCACTTTGAGCACCTCTGCAGGCCCGCTGTTGCTGCGCCAGCTCGAGTGCTGGATCTACGAGGAGGACCTGTCTGTGACGATTGGGCGACCTGTGATGACCCAGCTCGGCTATTCGACGGACGGTTTGCTCACTACTGCCAGAAAGCAGCAGGAAGAGTGGTGTATGGAGACACCGGCTGCTGCCGACGGAATGCCGCAGCGGATGCAGCAGTTGCAGCTCCGTGCGTTCGGCGACGCCGTTGTTGATGACGTGGCCTCGCACGATGGCGCGCAGGGTGTCGAATGGAACGACGTCCCAGTGGAAGCGACCACGACGTCAGAAGAGTGGCGCATGGCAACGCCAGCGCTCGAAGAACCGTCAACCAGCGATGTTGTGGCCATCTTAGAGGAGAAGATGCAGGAAGCAGAGTCCCAAGGGCTTAGTGCTGCGAGTGCGTCGCAGCTACCAGCACTGCTTGTGCGGTATGGCGATGTCTTCCGGACGGAGTTTGGTCGAGATCCTCCTGTCCGTGTACCGCCGATGCAAGTCAGGGTGCGACCTGATGCAGTGCCAGTCAAGGTGAAGGCTAGCCGGTACCCGCCACTGCACCAGGCGTTCCTCGAGCAGCACGTGGCAGCGCTGCTGGAAGCCGGTCTTGTTGTCGAGAACCACYGTAGCAGATGGTCGTCACCACCGCGGATCGTGGCGAAGAAGGAGCCGGGCACGTTCTGAATGACGGTTGATACGCGCGCTGTGAACGCTTGCACGACTGGCAGCTACCTCTGCATGAAGACTCGCGAGAGCTGTTCTCCTTCGCAACCCATCGCGTCATCTACACGCCGTGTAGAGTGCCAATGGGCGCCACGGAGCGGCCTCGTGCTGCCAAGGTGCCGTGGAGATCATCTTCGGCGAGCTCCTGTACCGCGGAGTACTCGCTTGGCTGGACGACATCCTGGGCTACGCGAAGACCGAAGACTCGCTGATCAAGGTGCTGAAGCAAGTGCTTCAGCTGTGTGAAGATTACGGCCTGGAGCTTCATCCTGGAAAGCGTTCGTTTTTCCAGACGCAGGTGAAGTGGTGCGGCCGCGTGATCTCGAAAAATGGCATCACACAGTGTCCGGAACGGGTTGCTGGACTTGTCGCGATGCCGCCMCCGCGGACCGCTGCCGGCCTTCAGCAGCTCCTCTGCACTGGGAATGGGATGCGCATGAGCATTCCTAACTATGCCGCGCTCACTGCACCGCTGTACGCATTGTTGGAGGTAGCGATGACAGAAGCCAGGAGTCGGAAGAAAGCAAAGCTCGTGAAGGTGTCACTTGACCCGCTTGGCTGGGGCGACGAGCACCCCGTCAGTCTCGAGCAGCTGAAGAATGCACTGGTCGAGATGGTGCCACTCGCGCACCCGAAGCCTGACTGGGTTGTGTGCCTGTTCACCTATGCAAGCATGGGGCACTGGGGTGCCGTTGCTACGCAGGTGCCGCCCGACGATGCCGATCGTGTGCTTGACACGACGCGACACGAGCCGGTTGCTTTCCTCAGTGGAAGCTTCAAGGGCGCGCMGACGCGGTGGCCGATTGTCGAGAAGGAGGCGTTCGCGATTGTGGAATCGTKCAAGCGCCTGGACTACATCCTGCTCAGACCCGGTGGATTCAAGCTGTTCACCGACCACCGCAACCTGGTCTACATCTTTGACCCACTGTCAGTCGATGGGACGATGGCCAGGTACCAAGCCGACAAGCTGCAGCGCTGGGCAATGATGCTCTCGCTGTTCAACTACGAGGTGGAGCACGTGCCAGGTGATGCCAATGTGTGGGGTGACCTACTGTCTCGGTGGGGTGCGACGACACCAGCAACCACCCCGTTGAAGGTGAAGGCACTCGACGTCGCCAGTCATGTTTCACCACTCCAGCAAGCTGACTTCGAGTGGCCGAGTCTGGCTGAAATTGCCAAGCTCCAGGAGCAAGCCCAGGCAGAGAGCACCCGCCTTGGCGACCAGCTGAAGCGAGATGATACGCGTGGCGTTCTCGTGACAGTCGACGACAAGGTGTGGATCCCAGCAGAGGATCTTGAGCTCCAGATCCGGTTGTGCGTAATAGCCCATGCTGGATATGGTGGGCACCGTGGTGAACRCGCGACCGTGCGCGCTCTGGCTGATGTCTTCTGGTGGCCAAGCCTCGCGCAGGATGCTGTTTCATTTGTCAAGAATTGTCTGCATTGTGACAAAGCCGGTGGACGCCAAGTGCCAAGACCGTTCGGCGAAGCGCTGCATGCCACGAAGCCTAACGAGGTGCGGCATTTTGACTTTTTGCAGCTGCCAGCCGGTGAAACCAGTGAGGGTGGTGTGGAGCTACGCTACGTTTTGGTCATCAAGGATGACCTGTCTAACTATCTCGAGCTAATACGGTGCGAGAGTGCAACTGCTGACGTGGTCGTGGAAGGCCTGACGTCGTGGTTCAAGTGGTTCGGCATTGTGAACGTATGGGTATCCGACCAGGGATCCCATTCCAAGAACCAAGTTTTGGATGGCCTAAGACAGCTTGTGGCCGTCATTTCACGACTACCTACTGTCCGTTTGTTAACGGTACAGTGGAGGTTGCGAACAGGGTGATTTTGCGCGCGTTGAAGGCGCTGTTGAGCGAAAGGAAGCTTCCAGTCACTGCCTGTTGCCATTGGTCCAAGCAGCATTGAACTCGTCGCCCGCGGACAAGCTTGGTGGTCGCGCACCATTGACTGTGTTCACTGGTCTGCCAGCCATGAACGTACTCAAGTCGTTGATCTGTCCAGTCACGACCGAGCCAATGTCACTCGATCGACTTGCCGAGGTGCAATGTGAAGCGATTGCTGACATGGGAGTGGCGCTGGCCAATATGCACAAGTCGGTGGCAGAGTTGGCCAATCAGAAGCGCAGCAAGGCTCGTGAGCGACATGCCAGACAGCGTGGTGTGCATATGCCAAGATTCGCACTGGGTGACTTTGTGCTGGTGGGACACGTTCAAGC
>NSDO01000385.1:56686-74148 GCA_002286825.1 Lagenidium giganteum
GCTTAGCGATTTTTCGTTCCAGGAGTAGAATCTGTGCGCACCATACGAGATCATAGTCCGGCATGCGTCAAGGCTCAAGTTCTACGCTGACAAGGAACGCCAAGTGACTGAAGACTTGCTCGAGCACGTGCAGTACACTGAGGGGACCAGCTGGTAGAGAAGCGGATCGACCATCGGACGAACCAAGCCGGCACTTGGGAGATTTTGGTGAAATGGGTCGGTTTGGACGACATCGAGACGTCGTGGGAACCTGCGCGTGTGCTGGCTGAAGATGTACCCCGCCTTGTGAAAGCGTACGCGGAGGCCCGTGGTGGCAGTGCCAAGGACTTGTGGAAGGCATTGCAGCAACGCACCAGGAAGGCGAAAGGCAAGGGGAGGAAGTGATCTGCCCGCGTGTCTTCGGTCGGTAGCACAATGACTTGGCATTGTATGGGCATTTGCTCATACTGAATCCAAGTCGTTTTGTTATGGCTGGTCTCAGGTCGGTAACACAATGACTTGGGATTTGTATGGGCATTTGCCCATACTGAATCCAAGTCGTTTTGTTATGGCGGGTCGGTAACACAATGACTTGGGGATTGTATGGGCATTTGCCCATACTGAATCCAAGTCGTTTTGTTATGGGTGCAAGGTGTAGAGTTACGTATCTGAGAGCGACACGTGGCGCCGCAAGTGACCGCCGCTGTAACTACGTAATTCAGTTTGGATTTTGCCTGAAAACTCACAAGCGAGGACCCCGGCAGCTGTTTGTGCCCGGGATACTCGGAACAAAGACATTGAAGCGGCGAGAAAACCAGATCCAGAGCCACTTGAGCGGCAGCAGCAGCACGATGAGGTTCGGCCACTGCGACGGGAAGAGTTCGGGCTGCATTGGCGGTGGGGGTTGACAGAGGCGACGTGAGCACAGCGGTGGCGATTGGCAAGTAATCCGTTCGATGCATCGACGGACACGGCGCACCCACAGCTGGCGGCATCAACGGTCTGAGGTGGAGTATCTCACTGTGCACATCCATCCGTGACATGGACAGACGCGATTGCCCAGGAGTAGTGCTCAAACCAGTTTGTGCGTCAGATACCTGCTACCAAGTCAACTGAGCAAAGTGTATGCCCTGTAAACTGGCAGCAGAATCAATGTGAACAACCAAAGGTCAACGTAGATCGTTCAATAGTCATGGTTTTTCAAATTGATGGAGCTCAAAACTAAACACGGAGGATACCCGGGCGGCGACCAATGATTGCCAAGCTGCCACAAGGCACTCGAACAGTCACCAATTAGATCAGGACTGGTGCACGCGTCGGTCGTTGACGCTTGTTCTCGCGAAACGCGAAAACAGTTGCTCGCCGCTTGCGAGTAATCTCTCGCGCGACGTCAACAAGCCGATTGTGACGGCGGACATAGTAGCCACCATCGTGCGCACGCAAGGGGTTTACACGAACGTGATAGTTCGTATGCGCAACACGTAAAAAAAGTTGTCGCCGCAGATCGTATGGCCCCACCATTTCTTGTCCGAAGTGATTCTCCACAGTGACGTCCGCACGCCAAAGAAATGTTCAGCGACAATTTGATCTGGCGCAAAACGCTGATTGAACTCTTCGTCTTCATCCAGCAGTGGGTCGCGAGACTTCGTGCGCGGATGGATCACGCAATGAGATTGGGACAACCCTCGCAACCTTTTCTCACAAAGCATCGCCCACTCATCTTGGTTCTGCTGGGCGTCACGAAAGCCCCTCTCACTTTCTGTTTTTAGTTGCTCATGTGCGTGAAACTCCGTGTTCTCGCGGAACATTGTGATGTCGGCAACCGAGCCAGGGCTGTGCTATTAATATACTCAACGATGGCTTTGTTTAGCTTCGCATTCTCAATTCAAGTGAGGGCGATGTTGCGGTCATTGCGCGGTTTAGCTTCCTTGATGCTGGCGATGTGCATTGCCTCGACAGACAGGCACGAACCACGATACCATCTTTCATCGGTTGATCGTGGTCGTACTTCGACATGACCCATACGGCATGAATGACGACACGTGATCTCTTCACGTCGTTCTTAACATCGTGTGCAGTGGCTCGCCGTCGTTGACCCGCTTTGTCACTGTCCGGATAGCTGGTACCGGCTGCCACGCCCCACCGGCTCTCGCGGTTCGTCGAGCCCAACGTTGCCGACTGGGCGTCACAGTCTCACGCTGCTCTGATACTCAGCAGTTCAAGTTTCGCATTGATGCGCGACAGATTCATGTAGCGTCGCAAAACTGCACAGCACACAAATGCGCTCGTGGCCACAAGCACCTTACCATTAATCGCTTCACCGTCGTAGGTTCTCGCATATCTGACAGAGATTCGAGCGTGTGCGTGTGACTGGCCTGAGGCCATCCGAGCGTGCTTGGTGTACCTTATTAGCTGACGTTAAGGTCACCCGCCAATACCTGTGGAATATGATGTTTATTCAAAATTGCATCTCCAGCAAGGAATACCGCACAGAATTGTTTGGGCTGATTCATCACAATAACAGATAACCCGACAAACTCGCCGTGGGAGCAAGATGATTTGTTGCCTTTTTTGTTGCTTCACACTCAGAAGTTCAGAGGATTGACGCGAAGTTCGCGTCCATATGGGTTCGCGTGGCGAACCCATATTGATGATGTTGCGTGTTCCAGCATCAATCCGATCTTTCCGACAAATCCAATCCACTGGAAGAGCGAATCGCGCGACCAACACGTCCAAACCTCATTTCTCAGCGTCCCGCGCACAACCAAAGTTACCAGCCCCTCTCACAGCACCACAGGATGAAGATCACCTACGCGCGCTCAACCCTTGCRACTGCCGCCGCGCTTTGCCTGCTTGGTGCACGTCCTACCCAAGCCAAGTTACCAGCGCATGTCACCGCCATGATGAACGAGAGTGTCAAGCCTTGTGACGACTTCTACTACCACGCTTGCGGTGGATGGGAAAAGCAGGTTCAACTGTCCAACACTAACGTGACATGGAACACTGTGATAAATGTGCCAACGGTCAAACTGGAGGCAACGTTGGTCAAGGTACTGCAGGACAAGAGTCATTCTGCTGGCAAGCTGTTTGCGTCGTGCATGAATACGCAGCACATTGATGAGCTGGGTGTCGCACCGCTGCAGGGCGTTCTCGACCGCGTGGACAAGATCACGACGCGTGAGAATCTGTTCCACTTGATCGGCAAGATGTGGTTGGAGGGTGTGGAAGTGTTCCAATCTACTGGTGTGTTCATGGATCCGAAGAACGCGACGAAGAACGTACTGCAAATGATGCAGGCGCCACCGACGGTGCCTGTTGCCACCTTGCGCGATATGAAGCCCGAGATGGAGCAAGGTATTATTGATGAATGGGTCGCATATGTCACGACGATTCTCAAGGCGACCGGTGTGTGGGAAGAGCAACAGGTAGCCACGATGGCACACGCCGTGGTTGCGCTCGACAAACTGCTGATCCCGCTATACGAAGACGGCAGGGCAGTATCACATCCAAAGACGATCGACTCGCATTACCACGCGCTGACCCTGAGCGAGGCCAATGAGAAGTATCCACTCCTTGCTGGCGCCTTCCTCAGCGGTCTCAAGGACGTCGGCGACCGCATCATCATCCTTTCACCAAAGTTCATCCAAGAAGCCGAGACAATTCTCAAAGCAACAGAACTGGAGACTCTCAAGGCGTACGTCAACTTCCGTATCGTGCACGGTGGCATCCTTGGCATGCCAGACGCGCTTCGACTGGCCAACTTCAACTTCATCAGCAAGACCGGTGGTCAATTAGTAGCAGCACCACGCCCCGAACGTCAGGCCGAATGTGCAAAAGCAGTGCCAAAGTTGTTCCCCAACTTGATGGGCAAGCTCGTGCATGAAGCATGGAAGGATGATGCCGGCATCGAAATGAGCAAGACCATGCTCAAGTTGATGCTGAAGCGCATGGAGGAACGCATTCCTGAGGTGGAATGGCTGAGCGAGTCAGCAAAGAAGGAAGCTCTAAAGAAGGTGCAGGCGACGGCTACTCTGGTCGGCTATTCGGACGACGTGGAGCCTTACACTGTCGACGAGAACAAGGCGTACAACTGCAATGTGGAGCAAATTACTCGTCAGATGAACAAAGCATCACTTGCGAAACTGAACAAGCCTGTTGATCGAAATGCCTGGCCGAAGACAGCAGCTGAGGCCAACGCGTACAATATCCCAAGCTCAAACCAGGTCATCATTCCGATCGGTTTCATGCAGACTCCAAGGTTTGACTCTTCTTTCCATCCAGTGCAGAACTTCGGTGGCTTGGGTGTCGTCGTGGGGTAAGTGGCAACGTATCCGCATTCCGCCACTGCTCGAATTGACAATGTTCTCACAAATATTGCATGACAGGCACGAAATCACTCACAGTTTCGACTCCAATGGCAAGTATTACGATGAGGTCGGCTCCATCCGCAACTGGTGGTCAGACACTGACAACGCCGAGTTCGACAAGCGATCCCAGTGTTTCATCGATCAGTACTCGGCGCTGCCAGTGCAAGATGATACAGGCAACATCGTGGCCAACATTACCGGCAACACGACCCTGGCCGAGAACATCGCCGATAACGGCGGGCTGAAGCTGGCACTTGCCGGATACAAGATGTTTGCGAAGGAATACCCTGAGAAGCTGCAGGGCTTCGATATGACGGACGAAGAAGTGGATCAACTGTTCTTCTTGTCGACTGCACAAGGGTTTTGCCACAAATTGACGCGTGCTGGAGTGGAACTTCACATTGCATTGGACAATCACAGTGTTGGTTCAGCGCGCGTGAACGGCATGATGATGAACAGCCCGGAGTTCGCGGAAGTGTTCAAGTGTCCAGTCGGATCAGCGATGAACCCGTCGAACAAGTGCCATATCTGGGGTTAGAGCAAGCGTGCTGACATGGATTTCAAGCCGAAATCGCATAGTTTAAGCGACAATTGGACGTCCCGTCACAAGCAAATTCTTTTCCTAAAACTCAAACGTAATTGCAGCAAATACAACCAGAGTTTTGTCCATGAAGTGCAGAAAACGTTTGTACATGCAGGCATTCCAACATCAGTCAATCAAAAGCTAGACTGTAGACGGTCATCCTATTTAATTTCGCTTGCGTCATGGTCGTTGCTCAGGTGGGCTAGCACGCTGGGTGGGAATGGTGTGTCTTCGCCATCGTACTGTGCTGACGTCTTGCTGTCCATGGCAAGATTCGCGGCCGCGTCTGCCATCCGATTGTGGCTGCGAACGTGATGTCTCCAACACGTGCGTGGCAACTGGTCGCCAAGAATGCGAGCGCGCTGGTACAGAACGTTAAGATAAATTTGAACTTGCGGTCTATTGTGTTCGCCTCGGAGGTAACGCTTATAGCCTACTATCTATTCTTACTCTGCATGACTGGAAGGGGGCGGGGGCCGTTCGCTCCGGCGACGCAGCTGCCTGCGTTTGGCTTCCCACGCGCTAACATCCATATCGGCGTGCTGCAGCACGCCGTCCAGTTCGAAGTGCTCGGTTGATGGCCAAGACCGGTGCGCTTGGAGGTCCATGGCCACATTGGCTGCGTGATCCGCGATCTTGTTGTGGCAGCGGTAATGGTGGTGCCATTGATAGACGCCAAGGGGATCTGTCGTGCGCTTGGTTCGCTGGAAAAGGCCGGCCAGGTGCTTGTTGATTGGGGCGTGGTTGGCTCGGTGCTGCCTGATGATCATGAGACTGTCTCCCACCACCTGCAAGGGGCACGCTTGGAGGCGTGCGGCTGCTTGGAGTCCGAGTAGAAGGGCGGTGTATTCCGCTTGGTTGTTGGTGCTGGGTAGGCCGAGGAAGTGCGCAGTCATCCAGACGGCCTCATGCGTCCCCGCGGAAATGTTATAGCGGAGAAGGATGCTGCCGCATCCGGCGACACCGGGGTTTCCCCGGCTACCTCCGTCGAAAAACAATATCCACGTGTGATTAGACGCAGGCCGCGATGGTTCTTGCGAAGCCACAAGGGGTGCAGTGTGTTGGAGGACTTGGAGGAGTGCCGCAAGTATCGCTGGATCTGGGCAAGTGTAATAAATGGCCGCTCTTGTGTCGTCCGCTGATGCTCGGATCCAGCGCAGATGCCGTAAGTGGGGTTCTCCTCGTTGTAGGGCGGTGCCTTCTCGCCACAGTCCGATCATTGTGCGAGCTACGTCAGCAACCCACAACTTGCCAATGGTGTCGGTCATGTGCTTGTGCGTCTGGCCGTCAGGGTCGTAAGCGCATTTGCTGCGGACGTCGGGTTGGTCCCAATGTAAGCGAGCACTGCCATGTGAAGCCTTTTGGAAGTCAGCAGCCGTCGTACATCCCCCTACACTGGCCCATTCCTTGCGAAGCGATGTCCGTTCGGCTTGCGCGAGGGAGCAGTTCCAGAGTTTGTTCAGGGGTTGATGTTGCATGTTCGCCGGACATGCAGCCGCGCCACAGACTTGGTCCCCATTAATCGCGTTCCAGTTTCGAAGAGCACCAGATTTGATTCTAGTCCAAAGCTGCACGTCTTGCGCTGCAATTTCGCTGGGACCGTGAATCCGTCTGGTATGGAGCGTGGGGATGGCATCGGCCGCAGTAGGCCCCACCAGTCGTAGTTGAGCATTCCGGACAGCCAACGCATGTGGCCCAGCCTGTCGTTGTTTCTGCTGGAGTTTGTGCATAAATCGCCGCGTGATCGTTGGCATACGTGCCACGGACGCGAACAACGGAGGATGTCCATGAAGTGCTGGGTGAGTTCCAATGGCGTGAGGGTCATCGTACCAGAGTTTGCTGAGTCGTCTCAAGCCGGAATCCCATCGGACTGTGTGTGTAGATTCGTATCCGGTGGCGTATTGTATCCGATGCAAGACAAAAACGGAGCCTTGCGGTCGTAAATCGATGGTGTCGGTGGCTGAGTGCCGTAGTTGCAATCGGTTCGTGGTGTGAGGCCTGAGCAGGATGCTKGGSAAGTTGGTRGCCACCGTGTGGATCAGCCGCTGGAAWTGGTCTGCRCTGGCGTTCTGCAKTGGATACKCCACTTSCAATGGRCGGAAGGAGATATGACCGGGGCTGTGCCATTGCCACTCGCAGRTGTCRCGTAGAATRGTGGAGKGCACTGTGATYTTGGCCACGTCTTTTTGCACCATGGTCGGTTTGATGAGCGTGCTGTTGCGTGCCACGTCGATGGATCCAATGACAGCTGGGTCCGGTTTGCCGTGCGTTTTTGCTTGTAGTGCTGCCAGAGCCCGAAYTTGAGGAAGATGATCGGTGATGTCGATGTGGAAGGCTTCATTTCTTCACCCATTCTTACGTGCTGGTAACCGTTGCATTTGTGCCGCTAGTGCCATCGTCTCGTCGGTGACTTCGTGCTCGTGAAGAGTGGCCATGGTGTTTTGAATGACAAGCGTGCCAGCTTGCGCGATCGTCTGTTGCCATTTTTGTTGTTGTCGTTTTCGCGTCGGGGCAATGGTGGTTGTGAATGTCGGGGAAGCGAGAATTCCAATGGGCGTTCGGGTCGTGGAAGTCGGAGGTACTGGGACGTGGTGTGAGCCTCAGTTGCAAGCAGCGCAGCTTCGACGTTGGACATTCCGATTCCGCCGAGATGGACTGGCAGTTCAGCAATCTGGGGGTTTAACCAGCCAATTACTTTGTCCGTACTGTGGAAGTTGCCTCGCCACACAAAGCATCTAAGGAGTAGCTGTAGTTCTTCCACCATGCTTTTTCTTGGCCATTCGTGTCGTGCGACAAATCAACTCTTTGGTATGGCTATTGCTCTGGCTAGCCTTGCACGTTGTATCACGCTTGAAGTCTTGATCATGGCAGCTGCCAGTCGGGTCTTGAGCTGCCAGATATCCGTGTTCCATGGAGCGGATGCCTCCAAACCATGCCCGACAGAGATGCCGAGGTAGCGTACTGGGTCGCCACGAGCCGCGATGGGAAAGGACGGAACGTTAAGATGAGGGTTCTGTGGGCTTCGGCGTGCCGTGATCTGGTCAATCACCAACTTGCTGCCTCCAATGACTACAACGTCCGTGAGGCTGCTCTCGCATGCTGCGATTAGACCGAGCACCAGGGCTTGGTACTCGGCGCGGTTGTTTGTGGTGGTGCCTGCGTCGTACGTGTGGCCGATCCAAACGACGCTCAATCCACTGGAGGTACGTCGCGATAGCACCGCCCCGCTTCCGCCGATCCCGGGGTTGCCCCTGCTTCCTCCATCAAAGTGTAGCAGCCACTGTCCCGTCGTGCGGTCGTTCGCTGCTGCGGGTGTAGGCTCTGTTACTGCCGGCATCCGGAGTAGGTCGTACAAGCTGGACGCTAGAGTGGCATGCCGATGTCGTTCGAGAGGGTGACGTTGAGTCGTCAGCCAGCGTTGTCGCAGTTGGCGTCGTACGGTGGTGTCGTCTCATTCGCTCTCCGTGCGGCCATGATTCCAACCAGCCCAGGCCGTGGCGACCGCATCCATGACCTCGCTGGCCCACACGTCTTGAAGAATTCCTTCCATTTCCCCAGCCAGGTCGGGATACTCTGGGCTGAGGATCCGGTTGCGCACAAGGGGTTGTTCCCACCAGTGCATCGGGAACGTGCTCATGTGCCAACTGTACGCATCGTGCATCATCGCAGTCGTGGTCGCTCATCCGCCGATCCTTTGCCATCGTTGCTGGAGCACACGCCATACTTCCTTCGCGACTTTGCACGCCTGAATCGCATGCATACGATTTTGGCTGAGTCTGGCTATGCACGATGGAACGGGGCATTCGCTGTTGTTGGTGTCGGTGTTCCACCGCGGCAGCGTGTTCATTTCGATGCGGTGCTGGGAGCGCGCCCTCCCCGGACAGCCTCCTGAAGCCCTCTTGGACAAGTTCCGAGGAATCGCTACCGCAAGATATGCGCTACGCCTGGACGGAAACAGCGCCCAATGACGGACGACGAGAGAGCAACTTTGGACGCCTACATCCACGAACGGTTACCGCTGCCGGCACCTCCCACCTTTATGGTGGCAACACATACGCTCATGGAGCGTTTGTTGTGCGAGGACTGGCACCGAAACACCCTGGAACTTTGGTTGATGGCGCGCCTTCAAGCCAACATGTACCTCGGACATAACGGGGGAAAAATTTCCCTCTTCCAACAGCTCACCGAGAGCACTGATGAAGGCAGTCGTCAGAGGGAGAGAGTGGACCAACTCGCATTGGACACCAAGAGAGCGCGCATTGACCTCGACGCTCAATTGGTGCGTATTTCGATTCCTGAGGGAATAATCGGAGAGAGGTGGATTGGAAGTGAGTTTAAACTTCAGAAAGGATGGATTCGATTTGTCGCCGCGCACACCCATGACCGGCCAAACCTGAGCGGAGACATCCCAGGTAGCGTCCAGCAACCGATGTATCGGATCCACGTGGCAAGCAGTAAGACTATCGAGCAAAGCCGACTGACGACATGCATCGGTCAGATTGTTCCTGGCACGCTCGCTGACATTCGCAGCCTGGAACAATATCTGCAGCCAAGACAAGAACCAGCGCAGTACGAGGTCATTTTCTCCACGTACACCTGCCCGGACAGGCTGCAAGGCATTACGAAGATCGTGATTGGACATACCCGTATGACAATCCATCACATGCAGCTCTTCAAGCGACGTCCGTGCCCTCAGTGCTACGACCCACGCATGCGTCCGGGCGCTGCCGGCCCACGAACCGCTCTGCTGCCCAACAAGACCATCTTCTAGTATTCAAGTTGCACCAGACAAATGATGATACCGCCGAGCGCCTGGACATCGGGATGCTGATGAGCCCTGCGACCAAGGCCCAGACCATCCCAGCTTCATGGGTGTGAACGCACGCCCCTAAGCTGACGCAACGGCACCTTCGAACGACATTCGTTCAACCTCGGCTACACGGGAAGGGCCACACCCTCGCCCCAGTGACATCTTGGGCATGTAGCAGCGGACAGTCGAGCAGCGAGCGAAGACAGTGAACCTGACGACGATCGATTCATCACTCACCGCAACCGGTCCTCGCTGCGGGCGCAGAAGGACAACAAGAACAGGGTCCCGAAGACCGAGCACCAGCAACGACAGTCCAAGAAGAATCATGGGCAGAGCATTCCCCACTCGTCCTCCCAGGAAGTGCCAGCGCCCGCCCCCCACTAGACCCCAGGACAGCGCAAGCAGACGCGCGGCCGCGACCGAGCGCAAACGTGAGGCAGCAGAGCATATGCGCCAACTCGCAGACAGAGCCTTGGAGATACATATCACTTCGGATGTGCAGCGGCAGGTGCAGCAACAGTGGACCCAGCCTAATGAGCCAGCAAACACCTCTGCAGTGATAGCAACACTGGATGCATCTGCCACTCCAAACCCCAAAGTCGCCTTGAGCGCCCCTTGAAGACGCGCCGGGTCATTGACCTAACTAGTCCAAACAGTGCAGAATGTCCTGCTAAGGATCTCCCTGTCTCGCTCCCATCGTTGCCCAGCTCTGGATCGGAGGTGGCGGCCGTAGACCGGCGCGACGTGCCCACGAGTCCGTACTATACGGACCTGCCGCCAAGCTCCTCAGGTCCTACTCCCTTGCCGGACTCCGACGTCATGATGCTGGACAGTTCCAGCATGACGCCTAGTGACAAGGCCCAACGTCAACCAGATGGGCCAGCAGACGACGCATCATCGCGCACAGGGTCTCGGGGCATGCTTTCGCCTCCCCGACGCCGAGCTGTTCAAACGTCCATGCTGCAATATGCCAGCAAGCACCACGCCGAGAGGACGCGAGCGCTGGATGATATCGCCTCGATTGACCCGAGGGCGCAAGCCCTCGGCCACATCTGCCACGACTGGCAGCTCCAACGCGATGCGATTCTCAATGCTGGACCAACCCCAGTATCCACAGCGGAATGGCTCGCACGGGTGCAAGGCAAACTAGTGGATGGTGTCGGCGATGGGTGGTGCTTCGCGCGTGCTGTGTATGCGGTCAAGGCGGCCGCGATAGAGGATTAAGTTCCTTCGCGTGCGATCGACGACGCCGAAACCTATCACTACATGAAGTCGTGCTATCGTGCGATGGCCTATCACCTTGACAATCTGTGCGACTACAGTGGAGTTGACGCCTCCCGGCTTCACACACGCCTCTGTGACCCCGAAGACCATGGACCGACGGAACGTGACCAGATCCGCGCGGCACTCCTTCGCCGGCAAACGTTCACGGTGGAGTCACCGAAAACTCCTAGAGACTGGGCGAAGGACGAAAAGATCCTAGCTATGGTCTTATACCTAAGAGAGCCACTGTTCATTCTGGACATGCAGCACGGCCAACTTGCATACTTCCAGATGTACTACCCGTACACGCACCGGGTCGTAGATACCAATGAGCCCATTGACCGCGTCATGATTGTCAGTGGACCCCAAAGGGACATTTTGAGCTGCATCGCGGGGTTAATCGCTCACAGAGTCATCCCCATGCTGTTAGCACGAGATGTTGAAGCGCAGCATTTCCAAGCCATTCGTCTCCCTCAGCAATACTACAATACGTGGTGCACAACCCCGCGATGCACAAGAATGCGCCAACGATTGGATGTCGCCCCGCGGAGGATGAGACTTCCTACGGTAAGTTCCCGCGTCTACTGGATGGGCGTCAATGGGTCACGCCCTAAAACCACTATCCACTCAAGTAACTCGGATTCCGACTACGTGCCTCCCACGTCATCTGCGTCCAATGTCTCTCAGCCACCCGGCCCTGCCACGTGTGACGCTGATGTCGACATGAGCCCATCCGTAGCTGCTACAAGGGATCGCGGCGCTGCCATCGCCCCCTGCCCCACCAACCGCAGTCGGATCGGACATGGATGTGGACAATCGTGATTTTGTTCACCGGCCTGTGTACCAGCCAGACCTGATGCTATGGCCCTCGACGAATTGCTCCGCCGCTTCTCTTTGGCAACGGACGTCAATCCGGCTATCACAGCAGTCGAACGTCGCGCGCACGAGCGCAACACTTCTGCTGCCAAGACGTGGTGGACTGGTCGAGCAGACGTCGTCCCGATGAAGCGAGCTGGCTACGCCACGGCCCAAGCCGCGGACCTCAGGCTTCACTAGTTGGGCATCCTTACGGTCAATGCTCGCGGCTTCAAGGACACCCATCGTACAGATTGGTTTAGCTTCGCTCGACAGACACTGTTCCGAGTATCCCGGGCACAAACAGCTGCCCGGTTCCTCGCTTGTGAGTTTTCAGGCAAAATCCAAACTGAATTGCGTAGTTACGGCGGCGGTCACTCGCGGCGCCACGTGTCGCTCTCAGATACGTAACTCTACACCTTGCACCCATAACAAAACGACTTGGATTCAGTATGGGCAAATGCCCATACAATCCCCAAGTCATTGTGTTACCGACCTGTTCATGATGTTGGGGCAAGATGTTGAATCCAGCCGCAGAGATGGTGGGACGTGGGATGTCCTTAGCACCGTTTGGCGACCGCAGAAGCGGCCGCCGAAGCGGGTTGAGACGACGCGGCGGTAACATGCGTGGCTTCGGCATGGACTTGGAAGACCGCCTGAGCGTGAGCAGTTGTCGCCATGTGGATAGCGCGGCTGGGTCGGGCTTCGCCTTGCCATTGGCGTAGCCACATGATAGCCTCGCTAGTGCGCTCCGCCATGTCATAGAGGCACACTGTGGGGCTCTCGTCGTTACCCGGCGTCCAAACAATGACTGCGGTGACGAGCGCCCAGTAGTCATCGTTCTTGCGGGGCAAGCTTGCACCTACCTCGGTAACGTGCGGATATGCCGCCAACTTGCGCCAGATGGCGTGTTGTCTGAATCTTGTCCACCGTCCGGCGTTGGCGCTGGCATCGCGTATCATGGACAGCCATTCCGTGGCCATGGCGGCGTCCCCTGCGTCGGCGAGCGAGGCAGTCCTGCGCAGGACCGAACACTTGGCCGCCAGCGTGAGGCGACGTCCTAGTTCAACCAGCTTGGTGCGGGGGATGCGCGCGAGCAGCAAACCTGGGTACGGTAATTGCTGAAGTAGGACATACTGAAGCTGAGACCAGCCATAACAAAACGACTTGGATTCAGTATGGGCAAATGCCCATACAATGCCAAGTCATTGTGTTACCGACCGAAGACACGCGGCAGATCACTTCCTCCCCTTGCCTTTCGCCTTCCTGGTGCGTTGCTGCAATGCCTTCCACAAGTCCTTGGCACTGCCACCACGGGCCTCCGCGTACGCTTTCACAAGGCGGGGTACATCTTCAGCCAGCACACGCGCAGGTTCCCACGACGTCTCGATGTCGTCCAAACCGACCCATTTCACCAAAATCTCCCAAGTGCCGGCTTGGTTCGTCCGATGGTCGATCCGCTTCTCTACCAGCTGGTCACCCTCAGTGTACTGCACGTGCTCGAGCAAGTCTTCAGTCACTTGGCGTTCCTTGTCAGCGTAGAACTTGAGCCTTGACGCATGCCGGACTATGATCTCGTATGGTGCGCACAGATTCTACTCCTGGAACGAAAAATCGCTAAGCCCTTTGACCACACGCCATGGCCCACGCCAATTCAGTGACAACTTGCTCGACTTTGCTTGAACGTGTCCCACCAGCACAAAGTCACCCAGTGCGAATCTTGGCATATGCACACCACGCTGTCTGGCATGTCGCTCACGAGCCTTGCTGCGCTTCTGGTTGGCCAACGCTGCCACCGACTTGTGCATATTGGCCAGCGCCACTCCCATGTCAGCAATCGCTTCACATTGCACCTCGGCAAGTCGATCGAGTGTCATTGGCTCGGTCGTRACTGGACAGACCAACGACTTGAGTACGTTCATGGCTGGCAGACCAGTGAACACGGTCAATGGTGCGCGACCACCAAGCTTGTCCGCGGGCGACGAGTTCAATGCTGCTTGGACCAATGGCAACAAACAAGGCCACGCAGTGACTGGAAGCTTCATTTCGCTCAACAGCGCCTTCAACGCGCGCAAAATCACCCTGTTCGCAACCTCCACTGTACCGTTGGCAAACGGACAGTAGGCAGTCGTTAAGTGATGGCCAGCTCCCACAAGCTGTCTTAGGCCATCAACAACTTGGTTCTTGAAATGGGATCCCTGGGCGGATACCCATACCTTCACAATGCCAAACCGCTTGAACCACGACGTCAGGCCTTCCACGACCACGTCAGCAGTTGCACTCTCGCACCGTATTAGCTCGAGATAGTTAGACAGGTCATCCTTGATGACCAAAACGTAGCGTAGCTCCACACCACCCTCACTGGTTTCACCGGCTGGCAGCTGCAAAAAGTCAAAATGCCGCACCTCGTTAGGCTTCGTGGCATGCAGCGCTTCGCCGAACGGTCTTGGCACTTGGCGTCCACCGGCTTTGTCACAATGCAGACAATTCTTGACAAATGAAACAGCATCCTGCGCGAGGCTTGGCCACCAGAAGACATCAGCCAGAGCGCGCACGGTCGCGYGTTCACCACGGTGCCCACCATATCCAGCATGGRCTATTACGCACAACCGGATCTGGAGCTCAAGATCCTCTGCTGGGATCCACACCTTGTCGTCGACTGTCACGAGAACGCCACGCGTATCATCTCGCTTCAGCTGGTCGCCAAGGCGGGTGCTCTCTGCCTGGGCTTGCTCCTGGAGCTTGGCAATTTCAGCCAGACTCGGCCACTCGAAGTCAGCTTGCTGGAGTGGTGAAACATGACTGGCGACGTCGAGTGCCTTCACCTTCAACGGGGTGGTTGCTGGTGTCGTCGCACCCCACCGAGACAGTAGGTCACCCCACACATTGGCATCACCTGGCACGTGCTCCACCTCGTAGTTGAACAGCGAGAGCATCATTGCCCAGCGCTGCAGCTTGTCGGCTTGGTACCTGGCCATCGTCCCATCGACTGACAGTGGGTCAAAGATGTAGACCAGGTTGCGGTGGTCGGTGAACAGCTTGAATCCACCGGGTCTGAGCAGGATGTAGTCCAGGCGCTTGMACGATTCCACAATCGCGAACGCCTCCTTCTCGACAATCGGCCACCGCGTCKGCGCGCCCTTGAAGCTTCCACTGAGGAAAGCAACCGGCTCGTGTCGCGTCGTGTCAAGCACACGATCGGCATCGTCGGGCGGCACCTGCGTAGCAACGGCACCCCAGTGCCCCATGCTTGCATAGGTGAACAGGCACACAACCCAGTCAGGCTTCGGGTGCGCGAGTGGCACCATCTCGACCAGTGCATTCTTCAGCTGMTCGAGACTGACGGGGTGCTCGTCGCCCCAGCCAAGCGGGTCAAGTGACACCTTCACGAGCTTTGCTTTCTTCCGACTCCTGGCTTCTGTCATCGCTACCTCCAACAATGCGTACAGCGGTGCAGTGAGCGCGGCATAGTTAGGAATGCTCATGCGCATCCCATTCCCAGTGCAGAGGAGCTGCTGAAGGCCGGCAGCGGTCCGCGGKGGCGGCATCGCGACAAGTCCAGCAACCCGTTCCGGACACTGTGTGATGCCATTTTTCGAGATCACGCGGCCGCACCACTTCACCTGCGTCTGGAAAAACGAACGCTTTCCAGGATGAAGCTCCAGGCCGTAATCTTCACACAGCTGAAGCACTTGCTTCAGCACCTTGATCAGCGAGTCTTCGGTCTTCGCGTAGCCCAGGATGTCGTCCAGCCAAGCGAGTACTCCGCGGTACAGGAGCTCGCCGAAGATGATCTCCACGGCACCTTGGCAGCACGAGGCCGCTCCGTGGCGCCCATTGGCACTCTACACGGCGTGTAGATGACGCGATGGGTTGCGAAGGAGAACAGCTCTCGCGAGTCTTCATGCAGAGGTAGCTGCCAGTAGCCTCGAAACGGGTACCGGCGAGCCTTCACCTTGACTGGCACTGCGTCAGGTCGCACCCTGACTTGCATCGGCGGTACACGGACAGGAGGATCTCGACCAAACTCCGTCCGGAAGACATCGACATACCGCACAAGCAGTGCTCGTAGCTGCGACGCACTCGCAGCACACGCAGCTGCGGCCTTCCGTCGGCAGCAGCCGGTGTCTCCATACACCACTCTTCCTGCTGCTTCCTGGCAGTAGTGAGCAAACCGTCCGTCGAATAGCCGAGCTGGGTCATCACAGGTCGCCCAATCGTCATGGACACAGACAGGTCCTCCTCGTGGACCCAGCACTCGAGCTGGCGCAGCAACAGCGGGCCTGCTGAGGTGCTCAAAGTGACGACCGGGAAGCGCACCTTCCTTGTCACCTTGATAGTGGCGTCGCCCACTGGCGACAGGGCCACGGCTGGCACAGTTGCCACCGCAACGAACGCGCTGCGCGCTTGCAGCGCGGTCACGAGGCCACGCCATACCAAAGACGTGTCGGCGCCCGAGTCTAGCAGGACGCCATGGACGGCCAGACCTTCAATGTCTGCGGTCATCGTCCGACGATCTTCATCTGGGGCACATTCCCTCTTGTTCGTTCGGTCATACTTGACGTCGGCGAGATTTTCAAGCCCTTCATTCCTGGGCCACTGTCTCCACTTTTCCCACGCTTGCGGAACTCATCCCACACACGGGCCTTCTCACCAGGTTCGACGTGAGGGCAATCTCGGACCACGTGGTCAAGGGACTGACACTTCAGGCACTTGCGTGCGCTGGGCTTCGATTTGTGTGTTGCGGGCGGAGCCTTGTCACGACGTCGCTCGTCGGGCTTCCGCACGGGTTGTGTCGTGTGGTGGTCGTCGATATCAACCGACAGATCTCGAGCAGTTCCAGTGGCTTCCGAGATCCAGATTTGGTGGGATCTCGCTCGATAGCCCAGGTATGATCGAAATATTGCAGATATGGCCCCGGGATACTTTATTAGGTTATATTACTATATCGGTAGGGATAGGGGTATATTTTGTTCTTTTGTGGCCACGAACCCATGGCCTCCCGCTTAGGTTCGAGGATATTGTCGCATGGGTTAAGAGATTTGAGACAAAGGTTAGATTGCAAAAGCGATCTTCCGGCGAAGATCTCAGCCCACAGCCACCGCTCGGAAGTGCGACCGATGGCGATGGAAAGCCCAAAGGACACCCTGTCCGACCACAGTGCTTAATACTCAGTACCGAATCTTCTTTCTTCTGCTCAAGTGGGAATTCTTTGGCCCCTTGCAGTGCGAGCTACCACCGTGGTCGAGGCTGCGAACTGTGCGCGCCCGCCAGGTAAGTGTGTGTGGTTCATTCTGTTACTCATTGAGTTCCTACATCGCTGTGCGGTGTCCACCCGGGAGATTTGTGGCCCGAGGTGTTGAATTGGTATTGGTATTGGCAATATAAGAGTGATTTGCGAGTGTGGCATTGTGGCCTGACCCGAAGCTCCGCGTACGCAGCACGAAAGAACTGAGTGGAGTGGACGGACTACGTAGATTGTACGTGATTGAGTCGTATTAGTTTATACTACTTACGATTCCCGAGTGTTTTGGACGTAGCCTGTCCTACATTGCTTTGTCGTGAGGTAGATCTCGTTTCCATGAGACCTACAACACCACAAATG
>NSDO01000386.1:0-36106 GCA_002286825.1 Lagenidium giganteum
CGTCGTAGTCCGGCACCATGACAAAGCCGAGCAGGTTCTTGGCTTTCAGGTACAGCTCCATGCCGTACACGTAGTCGTTGAATCCGGCCGTGTCGCCGTTGAACGACGGAGGCGCCATGCCTGCAATGTCGTCGTTGACCGGCAGTGTTGGGCTCATAACCTGTTGCGATGACATTGGCACACCTTGTGCCCTAATGTCTTCGTTCGCAGAGTGATTGCAGAGGAAACTCCGTCCACCTTGTCAGGCACGCGGAGGCGGTCTTTGGGACGAGGATCGCACTTTGTGAAGAGAGGGTGAATTGAAGAGTCTTAAACCGTCAGATCCCTGAGCGAGCTATCACTTTCTACGGGGTACCGCCACAAGGGAAAAACCTCGAGTGAGGGAAAAACCCAGGGCGAGTGAGTACCGTCGCGAACACCTCGACTGTTGTGTCTCCTCTGTGACGGCGCACAAGGGACGAACACTTTGACGCGAGTGTGTGTCGCAACATGTCGTATTGCCTCATGGTCACGCACGAGGTACCGATCTACATCCTCGAACTCCAAACGGGTGTGTCCTGGGAATACGTGCAGGGCATCTACATGCGCGCGATGATCATTCTGTGCATCTGGCTCAACTTGCGCAAGCGCGATCGCGATTTGAGATCCAAAAGCACGGTGACCATCAAGCCAACCAGCAGTTCAGCGATGTCAACGAGCGACAATGCAGGGCGACAAGACGGAACGGCGCCCAAGCGATCCACATTCGTACAAACTTCCAGCGATCGCAAATCATTCGGGAAACCACTGGTGGTGGTCCCCAGCGCGCTGGTCGAGGTAGAAGACTTCTGAAGAGCTGCCGAGACGGTGGTGGAGAGAGGAATTCGAGGTGAAGATGACAGCACACGAGGTGTGTGCCAAAGAATCCAGTAGCTATCTGGAGATGCATGCATTCGCACGTCGCCAGGTCGGTCACCATTGACAAGACTGAAGCGCAAAGGCGTATGGCCAAGCTACCGCTAACACGCTAACCGCGACATTCATGATTTCACGTTGACAAACCCATGTTGCACCGTTGTGGCTCAGCCAGTAAGCGCCATTGAAGCCACCACACAAGCATGAAGACTTGAGATCTGCGCTTCGAGTAAAGCCGACAGGACTAAAGGCTCAATGTTCTCTCAATATGAAGGTCGTTATGAAATGCATTACGGATCCCTACGTTTCCGTCGCGATAATGAGATCGACAGCTGCGGCGGCGCTGATGGCATTAGCTGCCACTGCTTGTTGTGTCTGCGTCGGAAGCACCGTTGACGACGACTCAGCTGTCGGCGGGTCCACGCCGACGCTCTTGCCAGCAGGCCCGCCATACGCATTTCCGCCGTGGTAGCTCAGATCCAGACCTTCGATCTCATTGCTCTCAGAGACGCGGAGACCGACAGTGTACTTCAACACATACAGAATCACAAGCGTCACAGCGGCCGAGTACGTCGCAGCAACTACCTGAGCCACGAGCTGATGCACCAGCAACATGGGATGGCCATAGAAGGCGCCGTTCGGGATGTTGGGATTCACGTTCTGCGTCGCGAACAGTCCGGTGAGCATGCCACCCATGAATCCGGCGCAGCCGTGGATAGCAAACGCATCCAACGTATCGTCGTAGCGCAGCACGTTCTTCAGGTGCACGCATGCGAACGCGGTGATGGTACCGACGACTCCGAAAATGAGCGATGCCCATGGAAACACGTAGCCACAGCCCGGTGTGATCGCGACAAGGCCGGCGACGGCGCCGCTGGCAGCTCCGCACGGATCAACCTTGTGGTAGAAGATGCGATCCATCGCGATCCACGTGAGGAACCCAGCACAGGCGCTCAGGTGCGTGTTGATGGCGGCCACTGCCGCGATGCCGTCAGCAGCTCCGGAGGAGCCAGCATTGAAGCCGAACCAGCCGAACCACAACAGCGTTGCGCCAATCATGACCAGCGGCACGTTGTGGGGCTTGACGGGCGTGTCGTGGTTGTACCGCTTCCCCACCACGATCGCAGCCACCAGCGCGCCAAATCCACTTGAGATGTGGATCACCGTGCCACCGGCAAAGTCCAGACTGCCGCGCTGAGCTTCCCAGCCCAGTGGCTGCAACGAGAACGCACCGTCCAGGTGGAACGACCACATCCAGCGCGCCAACGGATCGTACACGCACGACGTCCACAGGATTGTGAACAACACGAACGTGCCGAACTTCATGCGACCTACGACGCCACCGCTCAGCAGCGCCGGTGTGATCATCGCGAACTGCGTCTGGAAGAGCGCGAATAACACGCTCGGGATGCTGCTGCCGTACACGCCGCCCACGGCGCCACCCACGTCGTTGTAGCCGGCCCACGCAAACAGCGACTCCGAAAAGCCCGTCGAGTACCCAAACGCGAAGAACTGGATCGACACCAGCGCCATGCTCACGAACGACATCATGATCGTGTTGGACGCCATGTGCTCGCCCGCCAAACCGCTGTAGAAGAACGCCACGCCGGGGGTCATGATCATCACGAGCGCACTCGACATTAGCATCCACGCTGTGTTGCCCGAGTCGAGGATGGCGTCGCGGTTGGCGGCAGCCTTGGCTTGTGGGCTCGTGTAGTCGACGCACGAGTTGGTGGCTGAGTCTCTGTATTGCGCGGCAGTACACGCAACAGGCGGTGCTTCTTGCGCTGCAGCTTGCTGGAGCAAAGCCCCCATCATGACGAGTCCGAGAGCTGACAGCCGCGACGCCGATGGACGCTTGAGCCGCATGGCTGTGTGACTGGACTTGACGTTGCTTGGAAAGGCTGGGTGGTCAATGGGCGAGTTCCCGACTGAGCGCCACGCCGATGACGCTCATGCTGACCAGGCAGGGCAACCACGAGCGATCTTGCGAGTGTGGCTCAAGCTTGGTACTTGGAGCTGGATGCGATGCGATAGATTGATTTGGATGCGGAGAGCTATTTCCTCGTAGTCGCTATTGTCGTGGGCGACGCGAAAAAAATGGATAAGACATCCCGCGGATTCTCCGCCCGAGCGACGCTGACAACACGGCGTGCACGGCGCCCCGACAGCATCGTATCTTCCTGATGTGTTCATGGATACCGACGACCACGTGCGAGCAGCAAACTTTCGGGAGCTAGGTGGGAAGAGCGCGCCCAGCCCCATGCCATCTTGGCTGATCTGCTGTGTAAGCGATTGTGATCTAACTAATCACAGAGCCCTTGTGGGGCTGACGCTGGTGAGCTTGCTACAACATTGAACCATCCGCGAACTGTAGGACCTAGAGAAGCTAGATTGTATTTTGTACTCGACGTAGATAAAATCTACTTTTGTTGGCTGAATAGCTCAGGCCAAGACTGTTTAGTGGCCTTCGGCTCAGCGCCGAAGCAACTAGATGCTGCGTCCGATCCTTCCTGGGTTTGTTGGTCGTTTTCGAGGTCGCAATCAACCGCTTTTTGCCACCACCGTGATGATGAACTGTCGAGCAGGTAGTTGGTCGCTGCTTCCCACCCCAGCTGATGCACCAACAGCACTGCATAATCACTGATCGCGCCGTTCAGGACTCTAGGACTAACACAATGTGGCGCGAACCCAAACCAGCTACGAGCGCGGAGCACCCCGAGGCGCAGCAAATTCTTGAGTAGCCACACGCGAACGCTCCGACAGCGCTCGCTGTACCAGTCACCGTCAATGCCCAACGAAGGATACAAATACTCAACACGACGCGTTTCCTGCCGTGGGGATCAACGAGTGGACGCAGCTTCCGCGTGATATGACAGTCGTGGACGATGATGCAACGTCGAAGAGCCCTGAACACCGATGCTGAAGCTGGCCATCGAAATCTTCAATCTTCTCGCTCAAAGGCAGCAGAAATTGGAATCCGAGCAGGGAAGTCGCATAGATCTGTCGGCCGCGCACGACGCGGTTGGATGGCGCAGGCGTGGCCAATAGAAGTCAGGTTTCCGTCGTGCCGGTGGGGAACAATTGCGAACGATTTGCATGTGCGTGGAGCTTGATCGAGTCAGGTCGTGCAAGTTGCAGCAGCCACAGTTTGTGGGGCCTTCTCTACTGTTGAATTTCCACTTGCACTAGCTTGTCAATCGGTTGCGGCTCAAAAGCTGCGTCGACCTTCGCTCTGTTTCTCTTCCGTGTCGCTATCATACGCGAAGAATTGCAGTGATCGCTGTGACTGCGACTGAAGAATGGCGCTCTCGATCGTGTCGAGGCGCGTCAGCAGCTGCGAGCGCGCGATCTCGCGCAGCTGCACCACCACGTCCGCCATTGACGGCCGATCTTCCGGCTCATACGTCGTGCACTGCATCACGAGTTGCTGGATACGAAGGGGGCATGACGTCGTCGCCGCATCGATCTCGGGCTTCACTTGTCGGTCGACGATCATGCGATGCAGCGTCGTCTCGGTCATGTCTGGGTTGTCTTCCAGCACGTGCGCGTATGGTAGGTCATGCGAGTCGAGCTCCACCAGCAACACGCCAAACGAGTACACGTCTGCCGCAGCGCCGTCCACCGAGGCGCCCACAGCCGATATGTTGCTGGCGCTGCTGGTTCGACGGCCACGTGCGGTACTGGTGAGCAACTCCGGCGCCATCCAGCGGCCACTGCCGAACACCGGGCCCGCCATCAGGTCCGTCCGCGGCCGGTTGCGCGCGTGGCCAAGGTCGCTCAGCTTGGCCGTGAACTGGTCGTTGAGCAGGATGTGGCGGCTCTTGAGGTCGCGATGCGACAGCGCCAGGGTAAGGCCGTGCATATACGCGAGCGCCTCAGCCACATCGAGCGCGATCCGCAGCGACGTGCCCGGGCGATTGCTAGTCCAGCGGTCGCCAGGCGCGTCGCTGTCTTCGAGGTAGCTGCGCAGATCGCCGCGTGCCATGTACTCGACAACGGCGCGCACGTCAACCTCGGAAGTCCACGCCACTCCGAGGAACTGCACGATCGTTGGGTGCTCGAACTCGGACATGAGCTTGACTTCCTTGAGGAACTGGTTGACGGCCGCCGTGTTGCGCTGCAGGTCGCGTGGTAGCTTCTTGATAACGACACATTCGTCCAACAGGTTGGCGAGCCACACGATGCAGAAGACACCCGAGCCGATGACAGCGATCTCGTGCAGCGCGGCCGTGTCTAGGCGCCACTGCGCGGTCCACGCCTCGTCGTCGAAGAGCTGCACATCGTTTCCAGGCCCAAGTAACCGCGTCGTCAGTGGCATCTCGGATCTGTGCGAGGCAGCCGCGTAGTTCGCAAGTTTGTCGTGGTAGCCTCTGCGATCTTGGTCCTGGATACCGCCTTGCGGTGACTGCGGGTCGCGACTGAACTGGCGCCAATACAACACGGTCAACGTCAGCGTGGCCAGCAGCACCACAGCAACGAGGATGACGATCCAGAGCACCATCATGGCTGTGCTACGGGCCTCTGACATCGTGGTGGACACGTCTGCCTGCGCGCTGGTGCTGCTCGCGGCGATGTCGGCGACTGGGTCGGTAATGCAGACCCGCTGCACCGCGCGAAGCAACATATTGCGCGGGCCGTGCGTGGGGTCGCGGAACATGCCGACGTCAAAGCGGAAGGACTGAAGGTTGGTGAGGAATTGGAACTGCTCCAGCGTGACCGACACGTTGGACAGTGGATTGCCTCCAATGTCGCTGCAACAGGCACGAGTGAGTCCGACAGCGAACGGCATAGACCACTTGAGGCACTCACAGCTTCACTAGATTGGTCAGATTGAACACAGCAGTCGGAAACGTCGATAGATTGTTGTTGGCGAGGGTGCTGTGGAGTCAACCATGCAACACAAAAAAAGCAGAGACAGCGTGTCAGCCACTTCAACAGGTGGAGTGGATGTGACGGAGGAAGAAGGCACGTACAGCACTTTCAGGCTTGAAAGCGACCGTAGGAATGGTAGCGATGCCAGTGAGCAGTTGACGAGCGACCTGACCCGCCAATAGATAAGAAAGTGAAGTTCACAACAAATGAACTGGTGGACAACTCACAGTTGCTGCAAGTCCGACGGTAGTCGCGAGAGATGGATGCCCACGTTGCCATCGAGATCCCTGCGAGAAACAACGAGACGTCTCTCAGTTCCAGAACGACGCCCGCAACACCCGACGACAAGGCGGTGAACGAACAGCGTGATGAGGCCCTGGACCGCGGGGCTGAACTCGGGCGGGAAGGCATTGAGCTTGTTGTGCGAGAAATTCCTAAACAGCCAAACAACGGTGCAGACGAGAGTCAACGACCGAACGTCACACGACAGTCGCAGCAAGAGGTCGTACATGGCCTCGATGGTTTGGTTCGGTCGCACGGTCGGTGCCAGCGTGCGCAGCGAGCAGTTGGACGCCGAGAGCGACGCCATGGCTGTGGGCAATTGCGTCAAGCTCAGCTCCTGCAGGGCATTGCCGTCGAACCACCTGGTGACAGACAGAGAGACACTCGTGTGGGCGCGGGGTTAGGCCACGAAGCCACAGCAAGCAGTGTCCACGCACAGCGACGCGCTGGCCGTGTTGTTGGTCCAGTTGACGAGTCCTCCAGGCACGTGCTCGAGCTTTGTGTACGACAGATCAAGCGAGAGGTTGGCGTGGGGCGTGAGAAGCTGCACGGCCGACGCCGCGGCGGCGTCATCAAGTGGGTTCCACGACAGATCCCTGTGGATCGGAGGAGCATGGTCGATCCCGAAGGATTGGACGCATCAGGTGCATCAGATCATCGCAGCGGACAAGACGCCAACAGCCAGAGACGTACAGGAAATGGAGCGACGGGAAGGCCGTGGAGCTGAGCAACGGCGGCAGCGCCGAGAGCGCGCAGTTGGACAAGCGACTGCACGCAAGCGGACGCAACAGCTGAGTGACGTGAACGAGCGAGCGGTGGCGGCAGGGACGTACAGCGATTCGAGAGCTGAAGTGTCGATATCTGGCAGCGCCGTGGCGTCCAACGCATTGCCCGACAAGTCGCTGCGCAATGCGACAGATCCACACACAGAGAGAGAGACACACACACACACACAGAGAGAGAGAGAGACATTGCGTGAGATTGGGAACGACAGAGAGCAGCAGGTGGTGGCGGTGGCGCGTGGACGCACAGCACGGTGAGGTTCTTCATGTGCGCGAGATCCGGTGGCAGCGTCGTCAGGCCCGTCCGACGCAGCTCGCTGTCGTCGACGACATCGAGGCAACCAGTGAGTCAGTGGGTGAGCAACAGCACGGGCGGGGCGGCGGGCAGCGTACATGTGGCGCAGCGTGGTCGGCAGCGACGACTCGGGCAGCGCTGCGATGGCGTTGTCGTTGAGCTTCCTGCGATCAATGACGGAATGATGAGCCGACCCGAGAGATCGCACACGAAGGGGCAGGCACCGGTGGGCGGCAACGGGCGGGGCCGTCCCACGCCACACGCAGCGAACCCATTGAGGGCCGAGGCAGGCATCAGGACGACCCCCATGCACGGCGCCACGAGCCATCAGCATGGTCATCACCACCCGCCACAGACAGAGCAAGACAGAACGGAATTGGAGACGTACAGGGTCTGCAGGAGCGATGCGTTGTGGAGCGCCGAGGGCGCCGTCGTCAAACCACAGCCTGATAGGTCCCTGGAGATACACAGAAAGAGAGCCCGCGTGAGCGAGCGACCGAGAGATGCACGATGACGGAGCGAGGCATGGACGAACAGGAAGACCAACGAAGACGGCAACGCGACGGTGGCGAGCGCGGCGGCCAGCGGATTGTACGACACGTCGCTGACCCAGCAAGCAAGCACGAGATGTGAGTGGCACAGCGCACGAGCGATACCAAAACAAAAAACACGACACGTACAGCACAGTGAGGAACGGCGGGAGGCTCGTGGATGGAAGCGCCGAGAGCTGGTTGCGCGGTAGCACCAGCGACGTGAGGCGAGGCACGCGCTGCGCCATCGAGGACGGCCACGTCGCGAGCAAAGCGTTCGACAAAACACTGGTCATCCACACGAAACGTAGCCACCAAAACCAAGCGCATGAGTGAGTGAGCGAGCGAGTGCACCGAGACGGCGGTGAAGCAGCAACCCACGCACAGCGAGACCAGGGCGGGCATGGACGGCAGTGCTGACGCGTCCGGCGACGGCAATGGCGCGCTGTAGACCTCACTGCCATCATGGGCAGAAAGACAGACAGAGCGACAGAGCAACAGACAGAGAGAGAGAGAGAGAGAGAGAGCGACGCATGAGGAGGAGACGCGCCATAGGAGAGCGTCTGACAGGACAACGTGGACGTACAGGCGATGGAGCGGCGCCCAGGACGCGACGAAGCGTCGCGACACGTTGGCGATGGCGCTGCCGCGAGCGTCGAGCACGAGCTGGTTGGTGCCCTTGGGCACGGCCATGTCTGTGACGCGGTCGATCGTGGACGGGAAGATCACGACCGAGTCGTTGTAGCGCAGTACAAACGCGTCGTTGGCCGAGTCGGAGCACTGGAACACGAGCGTCGACGCATTCAGGTTGTAGCACATGTAGCGATGCGTGCAGCCACTACCACCATCAGCACTGCCACTGCCAGTGCTGCTCATAGCAGCGCCAGCGTTGCGGCAGGCGCGGCGGCCGGGGATGTCGAGGCAGTCGAAGCGGATGCCCGGGTCGGGCTGCGCCAGCGAGCACGCCAGGGCGGGAAACAGCTCGTCGCAGACGCCCGCGCACGCCGCCGTGAGCTCGCCGAAGCGCACGCGCGGCGGCGCTGGGCATGTGACACCGAGCGCGGCGTGCGCCAGGGCACAGAGCGCCAGCGCCAGCGCCAGCACGGCCACGGCCTCGGGTGGCATCAATGGCCCACTGACCGGGCAATGGAGAAGGGTGCGGCAGTACAAGAGATAGCTTGATTAGAGGACCCGTCCTGCGAGACCGCATACCCTGTTACCCTCTCTCTGCATTCATGGCGGGCGTCTGGCTGGGGAAACGACCTCCAGGAATTGATAGGAGTGCAGGTCGCACACCCCGGAATAGCAAGTTATCAGAACCAGGGGGGAGCTGCTAACAGAAGAGGGTGTCACGGGAGTATGAGTTGACGGACCCCCGCTGGCCCACTTAACGGCGGCGAGGTGTTGACGGGCCGTGTGCGTGTTGGAAGTTGTCCTTTGCACATGGACTGGTCAGGCTGGCACTTGCGCCCGCAGTCAGTCAGAAAACCAAGGACGCTGCGCTGCGCTGCCCGCAAAGACAGCGTTGGGCACACCACTTGCCCTATGCGCAACGTTAGGCACGCACGCACGCCACTCTCGCTGGTCGGTGGCTCTGGCAAGATTCCATCCATGATTCAGGACCTCGCGGTCAGGTCCTCAAAAACTGCGGCTACTTGTAGCGCTAGTCGCGTCGCACATCTAACTGAACGCCAGCGTCGTCGGCAGCGCCACTGCAACCGTTGCCGTGGCGTTGGTTGGTCGCCGTGCACCCAGCCACCACACGCA
This sequence comes from Lagenidium giganteum, assembly GCA_002286825.1. NCBI lineage: Eukaryota > Oomycota > Peronosporomycetes > Pythiales > Pythiaceae > Lagenidium > Lagenidium giganteum. Next base: position 9,426 of record NSDO01000386.1, read on the forward strand.
ACCCAAAGCCCCCCGCTGCACCCCTCACTTCCCACTTCGAAGTCGAGGCCACTAGGACGAGGATGATCATGATTGTTGATGCATTGAGCAAGAAGGCACCCAAACGCCGCCGCACGTCCAAGCCACTCATGGGTTGCCAGGTCTGCCGCCCAACGCCTCTCTCTCTCTCTCTCGACTAGCATCTCTTTCTCCCCGTGTCTTCCTTCCCTCGCAACGGCGTGTCGTGGACCACATGGCACGTGCTTGTTGAGGGACGCAACGCCACGCATGTGACAACCACGCGCAGCTCGGTCGCCCTTGATCTTCCACGCACTTGATTAGCTTCTTGTACCTGCCGTTCCGTGCTGGCAGCCGAGTCGGCGACCGCCACGCCACTGCAGCGGACGACGTGCGCTCAGCTGTGCGCGAGGGACCCGCGATCGTCCGCTGAAAACTCCGACCCCATTTGGCGGAGGCCTGTGCCCGGTTGGCGTCCCACTCTCCCCCCCCAACCTGCACTTGAACCAAGCGCCGCAACCCCAAAGCTGGCCCGGCCGTGCGCAGCGGGTTTGTGTGACTGAGTGAATCCAGCCAGCAACCCCCCCCCGTCCACTCGGGAMCGACCGCGTGAGCCCCGCCAGACCAGAGACCAGACGAAGGAGGGGAGCGGGCAGGGACGGCAACCCGCTCGGGTATGGGGGAAGGTGATGAAGAAAGTGACTGCAGCCAGGGGCCCACAGTGAGTGCGTGTCGCTCGCCACACCACGCCACGCTGCGTCGCCACACCGACCGCATTCGATTGGGGTCGACCGCACGCCCCCCGATGGAGTGCGCCACGGCTGCCGCGGTGGGCGAGCGCGACCAAAGCACAGTCGAAAACTGGACGCGTTGCGCACACACCTCACACCCTCGCAGACGAGTGTATCAACCACTACGACCCCATCGTTCATATACCCTTCCGCCTCAGCATGACCATGACCGCACCTGTGAACATGCCGCAACCGGCGTCGCCAACCAGCGACGGCAGCCCTCGCGCCAAGGAAGTGGCGCCGTTCCTCAAGAGCCTGCGCAAGATGCTGTCGGAAGAAAGCCCGGATATCCTGCGGTGGACGACCGACGGCAAGGCCTTCGAGATCCATGACTTTGATGCCATGAGCAACTATGTGCTGCCCAAGTATTTCAAGCACCGCAAGTATGCGAGCTTCCAGCGCCAGCTCAATTATTTCAACTTCCGCAAGTGGACCAAGTCCAAGGCCATTGTGTGCACGTTCAGCAACCCGTATTTCCAGCGCGATCACGCCGATCTCGCGTGGAACATCAACCGCAAGAAGTGCCCATCGGGAAGCAGCAAGACCAACAGCAACAACAACAACAACAGCAGCAATGCGTGGAAGAAGGCAACGCCTGCCGCGGCCGAAGCTCCAGCCAAGGCACGACCACAACCACAACCACGAATGCCAATGCCGCAGCCAGTTCTGCCGCCATCGTCTGCCATTACGCTGGAGCCTGTCAACATGGGCTGGCACCACGTGGACGACCATTTTCGCATCATGGTGCCCGAGCTCCACGACGACGACATGTTTCGAGCGGACGCCGACGCGTTCGGTGACATTGGATACAAGAACGCCTTTGACTCGCCACAGTCGGTCGACGACGTGGAGGAATTCCCAAGCGACATGAATCTGCTCGAGTGGATCGACAAGGCTTTCCCAACGCTGGAGACCGTGCAGGTCCTCGACCTCCAACACCCGTCGCATGCTGGGTTCGGCATGCTGTCGTAATCATCGCATGATGTTGTGTTCGTTTGGGTATTTAATTTTGCAGCGAGTCGAGTATCTTTGTGGCGAACCGACCGCTTTGTAAACGTTGTAATGTATTGCATAATAGTTTGACGCACAAGCAATTCGATGATGAGTTTGATCAATGCGCCCCAGCCGCCGACCAGTCTGCCGTGCGATTACGGCCGCTCCGACGACGCCGCATTCAATGCCGGAGATTTGGATTCCTCGCGGGCAAAATCGCCACGGACCGCTGCTCTCCTTTGCTGACGTGCTTCCCGCGACATGCCCGACCGAAGTTGCTGCGTCGGCTGTCTTCAGGTTGGCCTCTCGCCGACGTGTGAGCATGCCACACCGCGTCTGTGACAGAATGGTGGGCCAAGAGGTGGAGTGCTGAGCTCCACGTTTAGGTGACGCCTTGCATGATGACACTGTTGGCACGGGAGCAATCATGCAACGTGACAACCATCGGTCGCGGATCGCGAATTGCAGTCGCCCAGCCCAGCCAAACCAAAGGTAGTGCCTGGCAGCACTACCTGCAATATTTGGTGGTCGCCGATGTAAAGGCATGAGCACGGTGAGCTCACCAACGCGACGACGCCATACCAACCCTCGCTCTAGCTGGTCCGTGGAAAGCCTGCAGCAAGCACAAGACGACGACGGCAGCATTGCCGCCCCGCGCATGCGGTCCGCGCGGTACCCGTGGCATTTCTCAGCTGCAACTTGCAGCGAGGGCTCGCTCGTATGTACGTACGACAACGTGGCGAACTACACTTCCGAACATTCATGCAAACCCGAGGGCTCGTCGCACTCAATGGACGGACGGATGCTCAGCTTCAACGAGCCCCCACCACCACACGGGCACGCATGACCTGGCGAAACGATTTCCACCTGGCATGGCGACTGAGATAGCTGATCATCGCCTTCGCATGGCCACAAACCAGCCTAGGACCAGTAAAGATGTCGCACGCTCATCGAGGCCTGAGTTGGCATGCAGTTGAGTCGAGGATGCAGCAGGTAACTTTTGCTGCGGCAACGCAATTGCTCATCGTGAGGTGGCCAGACTCGGACCATCAAAGGCTTTGAAGCTCGTGGCTCGAACTGTTGTCCTTTGATCATGCGACGGGAGATGACGTGCCCACGCGATTACGGGCTTGTACGGTGCGGCAGCGGCCACATCGCAAGTATGCAGGCAGCGAGTTCCACGCTGTTGTCCACCAGATCCAAGTGTTGGTGGGCGCAACCGTGCCCAAGCCCAAGCTCACGCTAATCCTTGTTTGGATCATCCTTGTGTGCACGTGTGCGTGGCACAGCGTGCAGAATTCCTGCTTCTCACCTGGCGACTGCAAGTTCCAGGACGACGCAGTCCTGATCTGGTCGGTGGAAACGCATCTTGGCAATCGCGGTCACTCGCGAAAACAATCCAATGAGCGAAGTCCCCGGAATGCGCGTTGGTCGCAGCTGCAGACCACTGTCAATGCCGCAACCATGGAAACCAAATTTGCTGGTTGAGCCTCACCAGTCGCCGCAAGCTTGCCTGACGCAACATTGGCAAGCAGGTCACCTAGCAGACCAACTGGCGAGAGCACAGCGTGAGCAGCAGCGGGCACCTGAGTGCGTGAATGCGCTGGCAACTGTCGGCGAACACGCACGATCCCGGGCAATTGATGACCGCCAGGGGATGTAGATCACCGCGAAGTCGCGTACCGTGGCCTGGGCGAACCAGATCACCGTTGGCTTGCTCTGGCCCGTGCTGGCCCGTGCTGGGGCTGGACTGGGCTGGTCGCGCGCCGCGTGAAGCATGTTCTCGCGCATGATCCCACTGTGCCACTTTCGTTTGCTCAGATACATACGCATCGGCAGACAAGTAAGTCGAGCCAAGCTTGCAGCAAGGCAATTGGGAGGCCAGCCAGCCAACTGCGCGAGAGCAGCGAGGTCCAAAGGCGCGGGCAAGGATGATTTCTCCCCAATGGCAGCAGCGATGGCCAACGCCACGCGGATGTCGCTGCGCCAGCCACATGCTGACCAAGAAACTATCACCACCATCCCCACTGCCGCATGCACGCCGCCGCCAGAGAAGCGCGCACTTAATACAATTGGAAGCGTGCCCCAACGCTGCCTCACACGCCGCCCATGTGGCAATGCTAGCAAATGCCACGGTCCTGGTTTGACGAAACCGACAACCTCAACTCATCGAGTGCCGCCATGCTCATGGCATGAGCACCTCCGCATGCCCTCCTGGAACACCCACACACACACAAATGCGCCACCGACGGCAAGCAAGCATCTGGCGCTGTTGGGTGCTGGCTGGCTGGTTGGCTGCGTGCGAGTTTGGTCGCAGGTTCATTAGCATCAGGCGCAGACTTCAACTTTCGAGAAATACGTCCCACGCTCGACTGGCAGCACAAGCCAAGTCAGCCGAGCCCGCGGTGGCTCGCATGGCCCAGCGCCACGGCCCCGGCGAAGAAGGAATCTCGGAGCCCCTCCTCCTTCTCCTCCTTCCTTCGTCTTCCCCGACCGTTGTCTGCCCACCTCGCTCGCCGTTTGGTGAGCGCTGTGTTTAGCTGGGTTGGGCCTGCCTGCCTGCCTGCGGTCTTGGGTTTGTGTGCCGTCCCAGTCCCAGTCTGCTTTGTGCCTTCGGTGCGCCTGCACAGCCAGTCCACGGGCGCCGGGCACTCTCATTCCCGAATCTGCGTGCTTCCTGACGTCCTTCCCTGGTCATCATGCTGCTGCCGACCTCCAACTCCGGCTTTGCCACCTGCCCGAGCTCCATGAGCATGAGTGCCACAGGCGCTTCGGCACCAACTTCGACTTCGTCATCGTCGACCACATTGACGTCGCAGACCATGGCGGCCTGCACGTACATGTCGGACGCACTGAAGCCCAAGGAAGTAGCTCCGTTCCTCAAGAACCTGCGCAAGATGCTCGACACAGAGCATCCGAGCGTGCTGTGCTGGACTGCCGACGGCACGGCCTTCGAGATCCACGACATGGATCAAATGATGAACCACGTGCTGCCCAAGTATTTCAAGCACCGCAAGTACACGAGCTTCCAGCGCCAACTCAACTACTTTAACTTCCGCAAGTGGACCAAGTCCAAGGCTGTCGTCTGCACATTTTCCAACCCGTTCTTTCTGCGTGACCAGCCGGACCTTGCCTGGCGCATCAACCGCAAGAAGTCAACGCCAAGTCACAGCAGCAATAGCGCCAAGACATTGACAAGCACGGTCGGTAGCTCTATGGTTCGCCCAGCGCTGCCGATCATGCCGCAATCTACGGTCACTGCTCCACCCAAGTTCTCATCCGTGGCGCCACGAAACAGCGACAATCTGTGGCATCACGTGGACGAAGACATGCTAATTGTTCTCCCAAGCTCGGCTGGAGACGTCAAGAGTGAGCCAGTCGGTCGCGATTCATTCCCGTCGCCCACTGAAGTGTCCAGCGGCTTCACAACCATGCTTTCAACGCATGACCACGGCATCCCTCACCGCACGCTGCCATACAACAGCTCGACCGGTGACTCACAGATGCACCAGCACCACAATGGTGCCCCGCAGTCGTTTGACTGGGTTGACCACCTTTATCCATCACTTGATATGATGCCGATCAAGATCGAAGAGCACGCGTTCGCGTCCTTCGCCGAGCCATTCGTCGCCAGTGGAGGCGACGTCTATCATTACTACGCGACAGCGCCGTCGTCGTCCTCGGGCCACTTGTGAACGTGTTGTCCAAGCCGTGTCGTACCCACCCTTTATCAGCGTCCCCAGTGTCTTGTGTATCCCGTGATCATGTAAATGTGCACCCTCCAATATTATATAAATAGCTGAACGAGAGAAAATCAAAAGAAAAAGAATTGATTCCGAAAAAGTCCGAAATGCGGTGTCCTGCGATTGTTTTGTTGGTCGTGCTCCTGCATGTAGTCGTGCACCGAGGAAGCCTCGGCACAAACTTCTTCATGCGGTCATTGAAACCAATAAGTACAGTGAGAGTGGGAGCCCCCCCCCCCCCCCCCCCCCCCCNAAGGGGGGGGGGGGGCCCCCCCCCCCCCCCCCCCCCACGATTTGATTCTCACCACTTGAGCCATCGTCAACAAGATGGCAACCGTCGGCAGTTCAACGTCAATAAATAGAAAACGCCTCCCCTCTTTGTTGCTCCCAAACACGCGTTGTGATGAATCTTGCCAGGAAGGATTCGTTGAAGAAAGCGCTTGCGTGCTGAGGCTCTGAGTCTGTGCCACGGTGGCTACTGCGTGTCGTTCAACTGGAAAACTCATCATGTCTGTGCATGACGTCAGATGGATGGTGCCGCCATCTTCATCGCGGCAACAAGCGCAGGAAGCATGCCCAAATGATGGTCAGCGAACAATTTCATCGAGAAGATCGCTAGCGGACAGCATTTTCGTTCACAGGTTGCTCGGATCTGTAGAAAGAATCACACGGGTAGCGTCAGCTGCATGCAGGATACTGCAGAATGATTGGGTTTGGACCAGAGTTCTCCAAGAGTCTTGGAGCTGAGCCCCATGTGCTGCTGTGACAGGAAACATCGTTTGCAATGCGTGAGCCTGGGTGAGCCGAGGTGGCACTTCAATGGTGAGAGCAAGCGATAGAAGGCAAAGGATTGTGTGTGCATGGCTGGCTCAGGTGGCTATCCACTCAACAGCAGGTCAACAATAGTTTCGTCGCGCTTCAAGGCCCACAACTTACCAAAACCTGGGCGGCGCGGCGCGCCCAGGTTTGGCGTTGCCGGCGCCACACGTTTGCTTTGGTTTCTGACAACCAGATGCGAACTTGGGGTGTCCGACCAGATCGCGAAGGACCAATTGACAGTGATTAACGCTTGGAGCGGCTGCGGCGGCAACACAAACAGGTCAATCGTTGTGTCATCCGAAGCTGTCGGTCGTGTGGACTTCAAACACCGCTCGAGCGTCTAATGCACAAGCCGCGGGGCAGCGCCACACCTCGGCAACTGCGAGTCGCTGACAACGCCACGACTGGGATGATCCCTCCGAAATGTCTATCCGCCAGCATGACAAGAGCCCCCCCCCCCCCCCCCCGCGATGCAGCATCAGTCGTCAACCGAAGCCTTGCGTTGAAGGTGAATCCTGACGACTTTCACCTTCCACACGTCATTTGACCTGCACCTTGCAGCTGCCAGCTGGACACATCATCTTCCACCTCCTGTCCTTATCGGTCCGTCACATGCGAGAATGAACGTCTAGCGCGTGCAGAGCGCAGGCTCGCTGGACAGAATTTGGCTGCACCAGGCACGTCATTTGAGATGCTGGTGAAGCCTCTTTTCAGCGGATAACTTGCGCAACGCTTGGTGTTTTCATGCGCTCGGTCATGCGTCGAAGGGATTGGGTGGCCTACGCTGGCCCACCCTGGGTTTTCCGATGCCAGGGTGTTACACTTACACCATAAAAATGGAGTCACGACTGGGAACGTGGAGGGAAACGCTCTTCCAGCCCACTTGCTCCCTTGGACCCTTCGGTTGGTTGTTTGGGTGCAAGTATGTACCGCCTGAGGCTCAACATGCACCAAGTCATAGCCACAAATTTGAGGTTCATCGTGAATGAATGGATTTCAGTTCACAGTCAGTTTGCGCAGTTACGTTGCAGCTCTGCAGCCTGTTCGGCGCTGTCGACGCAGCATTACTTCGGTCACGCATGGCGACTGAATTCCCATGTCTGCATTTTTCAAGTCTGCAAGTCACGCTGGATGCATGGATGCATCGACGCCTGGATCAGACAGTGGACACATCGCATTTGTAACGAGGGGCCGCGTTTCTTCACCGCACCCACGTCATGCATCGAGCTCTTTGATGATCATCCACTTGCTTGCATCCGCTGGCTCATTGCCTGCGGCAAAGCCACCAATTGCTTCATTTGTGGTTCTTGGCTTCATGCCGATGCTGACACTAAACGTGGGTGTCTCGTGGTCTCTGGACCTCGCCATCTGGATTTCATGGGGCTGTCCTGCATCTGTGCACGAGCACGGATCTGCATGCCGGTCGTTGAGGCAATGCATGTGGGACACCACCGGTGCTGAACGCTTGGCGTGCATCTTGGCATGCGAAAATTCGGCAGTGACAACACAGCACAGTGGCGGCTGGACCTCGCATCTGCATCTGACGTGGCAGGCGTGGAGCTCAAGTTATCCGCAAAATGTTGTGCAATCACAGGGACAAGGACAAACCAAGAATATTCAGTGGTGTGAATGGAAGATAAATATTTTATGACTTGCCCGTCAAACAAATCTACAGTGCCAAGCAGCCTTCGACGAACGAGTTGGTTCGAGCAAGAGACTGTTCAGAGTAATAGCTCCTATCGCTAGTGCTGCTGGGCCAGTGTTCATGGCCAAGTTGCTGTACAAACTCAAGGGACGGGAACAAGGCGTCCACCCAGTCCAGTGAGTCGAAATCGAGCTCCTCACTTGATTCACGAGCCATGGACTCATCGTCGCTGGACGACGCTGAATAGTCAACCATGAGAGATGTCAGAGCAGCTGGAGTGCTGGTGTCAACTTCCACTGGTGTGGATGGCTGCCTTGACCACGACACCTTGGTGCTGGTTGGCGATCCACTGCTGCTCTTAGACTCGCTCAGCGATCGCTTGCGGTTGATCCGCCAAGCCAGGTCGGGCTGGTCACGCAAGAAGTTTGGGTTGGAGAACGTGCACACGACAGCCTTGGACTTGGTCCACTTGCGGAAGTTGAAATAGTTGAGCTGGCGCTGGAAGCTGGAGTATTTGCGGTGCTTGAAGTACTTGGGCAGCACCTGGCTGGCCATGGCATCCATGTCGTGGATCTCGAACGCACGGCCATCTGGCGTCCAGCGCAGCACCGCTGTGCTTTCACATTCCAGCATCTTGCGCAAGTTCTTGAGGAATGGCGCGACCTCGCGCGCGCTCATGTTGGTTGGACCGGCAGTCATTGTTGGAGGTTGCTGGTGCGTGGTGTCGTGAGGCGAGGATGGCAGTGCTCACTCGGAGGGGTCCAATTGGTGAATGAGGAAGAATGCAACACATGCGGGGGACCAGACGCCCAACGACGGCGTGGCACGCCTGCTGTTGCCGCTGGTTTGCACCCGCAAGTGAACAGTGGCGGCGTGATCTGCACCCGCTCGGGATTAGAGACATCCCCCATGCGATCTCCGAGCGCCGCAGCTGACGACGTTGATGCACTCACTTGCCAGCAGGGCCGAACGCCCAAAGCGCAGCACACGCTCTTGTGTGCACACGACGAGCCACAGACAGTGGGGCGCCAGAATGGACGACGACTGGCGCCAGCGCCCCGGTTCTCGCCGCATGAAGTCGGGACACTCGCTGGCGAGGAGAGGAGGAGGGCAGTCGTCGCAGCCACAGCCACTGCGCCAACATCGCTCGCCACGTTCCGTCCATCATCGCTGACCACAACCACCTCTGCGCTTGCTTCATCGGACCTTGGTTTCGCTGCGTGTGTTTGAAAACATGTGCATGCCACCGCGAATCGCCGTGGCGACGGGTGCGATATGCAGGCTTGGGTTCATGAATTTCTGCATGTCCCTCGCGCTGTCGAAAAAGGCACCGACGCCAAATGTTCTACGAACGAGACAACGCGACAAGCCGAGGTCTCCTCGGTCCACTCGCAGCCGGCACCAAGTTACTCGCTCCATTTTGCTCAAATTCTCACGCAGAATGGCGAAGGCGCTCGGTCTCTCCCACTGTCCCTCCTCAGCCTAGTCGGCTGCATTTTCACTTCGAACTCGCGCTTTTGCTGCGTCAGCCGACCTGGAGTCGCTGCAGTCAGCAAGAGATTTCGATGGAAACATCACTGCATGGCGGCATCTTTCTTGTTGTGAGCGTCCGTCACTCCAAGGTTGCGTTGCAATGGCTCACGGAGTCAAGCGCATCCGCGGTTGGCGATGCGGCATTCTGGTCTGCTTCATCTTTGGTTGTCGAGTCTGCTGGGGAGGTCTCGAGCAAACGCACTCAACACACATCCCCTCAGGTCTCCTGACCAGCGACGGATTCGCAAGCCAAAGCGCAGACATCGCGATGTCCGACAATCAGTTGTCCCTCGCCCATGACAGCAGCAGCTGCACAGAATCTTCAACACCTGTCTCCATCGACCGATGCGGGCATCCAGCCAGGTGCTCCATCTTCGCGCCGCATCATCTGGTCGACAGCGGAAAGGATCGCGCTCTTCCGAGGTACTGGAATATGTTATCTCTCCAATTTACACTTTGTGATAGGTCAAAATCCAGCATTGATTACCAGCTTCATCGGCAAAGTGCGATGGCCAGCGGATCAGTTCCCAGCAAAGTGCGACATCCGAACCAACGGCGAACGCGTCGCAGAAGTTTGCCTAGAAATGCCTGCATCGCATCTCGCGCCGCAGTCATGCGCACACGAGGCACTTTCGAGTTCATGTGGAACTCTATGATGAGACAGTCGTCTGGTGGCAACTTGCCACCCGACATTGGGTAAGGAATACGACGAACAACTGCGACAGCATGCAGTTTCGCATTCTAGTGTCCTACAACGATGCCCACTGTTGACAATTGTACTGCAATCACGTCGTGATCTCTTGCAACCCACCACATCGTGATAATCAAGAGATGACATCTGTTGCGTCCCTCCCAATACGCTGGGACGATTCACGGCGTCATTCATGAACTAAGATCCTTTTAAGTTAAATTTTCTCTAAAGAGACAATGGACGACACAAGCGCGCTTACGAATCCTTCATGAGCTCCAGCACTGCACTGAGCTCCTCGCCCGTGAACTCGGAGCCAGGATGGCCAGGTTGGTTCATGTTGGCACCCGAGTATGCAGCGTACTTGGATTCTTGAGGGTGGCTGGTTCGCATGGCTTGAGAGACCGGAGGGTTGTAGCTTGCCACCTCGCGTCGAATCGGAGCAAACGGAGCGGGGCGAGACTGGTGCGAGCCAAGATGATGGTCTTGCTGTTGAGGCTCGTGTTGATCTTGTTGTTGGTCATACGAATCGCGATCGTACGCGTCCTGGTCGTAGCTGTCCGTGGACGAGCGGAATTGGTACGAGGACGATCCGTACGCATTTGCGTAGCCAGGAGCTTGTTGACCGTAGTACCCTGCGCGATATTGTGGCTGCTCATACTGAGCTGGGAATTGACGAGCAGATGGGTGGTGATGGCCACTTTGATTGGCGTTGGTGTAGTGCGAAGGAAACGACGAAGAGGTCGTGGTGTTCATGGGAGATGACGACGCGATCGACTCGGAAGGGAAAGCACTGGTAGGGAACGGAAGACGAGGACGGTCGTCTGGCCTCATGCGGCGGTCATCGCCAAACAGTGGGTGCGAAGAGGCCACTTCCTTCTTGAAACTTGATCCAACAAACAGGCTGGAGCGGCGGTCATGCGGCAGTGGCAATGGCACCGACTTGTCGTCGTAATCATACGATGCATGTTGGTGATGATGTTGGTGTGGAACGATGTGACCGCTGCTCACGGTGCTGTCATAATCATGTGGGCGTCGCATTCCGTCGACAAAGCTGGCATTTCCATGGTTGACATTCTCATCGTGATAAGCGGGCATATGGTGCACGTGGTGGTGATGCATCTGTGGCGCCAGCTGGGAAAGCGCAGTCATCGGTTTTTCCTGCTGTGGCTCAGGCTTGGTATGGAGCTTCTGATGCTGCATGAACTCCTTGTAGTTATCGCAGCTCCAAGAACAGCCGGACTCGACGCATTGGAAGAGAGGCTGGCCATCTGGGAAGTGGATGCGCATGTGGCGCTTCAGCTTCGAGCTGGTGTTGAATCGCTTGCCACATGCACCAAACACGCACGGATATGGTCGTTCGCCACTGTGAATGCGCTTGTGACGACTCAAGTTGCCCGAGGTGTTGAATCGCTGTGTGCAGCCTTCAAAGTCGCAGACGTATGGCTTGGTGCCGGTGTGAATGCGCATGTGGCGGCGGAGCGCAAACGATCGGGGGAATTGCTTGCCACAGTGGATCTCTGGACACACGAACACTTCTTTCTTGCCACTTGCCTTTTTCTTCTTGTCTCCGGATTGAACTGGTTGCATTTGCATCTGATTGTCGTGGTCATAGCCGTTCTGGCTGTCGCTGTCATTGTCGCGTTCCCAATCTTCCGGGCGCTCTTCCTTCTCTAGCGCCTGTGGTCGCTTGACGTACAGCGTCGACTCGAGTGCAGTCTGGTCCATTTGCATTCGCATTGCGTGGCAGTCTTGTCCACGTGGCTACCAGTGCTGGTGTTGGTGACCGACGGATGCTTCAGCTTTGGTCGTGTCAGTCACTGCAGCTTTGAGCAAAGCTGGTGAGTGAGCCTCTTCTTGGTGGATCGCTCGGATGAATGGGGTAAGGCCGAGAGGGCGCCGGTCGGAGAACAACACGGATGAACGCTGATGGACGGACTGATCAGTCACGTGAGAAGCTCAAGCGGCAATCACCCCTTTGCGATGTGTTCCTGTGGCCGCGACCCTTTAGGGTGTGGAGGAGCAGTCGCCGATCGGATTGAGGGTGCTGCGCGCGGAGGTTGGCGTCGGGTCGAGCGCGCGGGTGGATGTGTGCGTGCGCAATGCGTTTGCGTGAGGTGTGCCGCACTCGCTGCTCGCTTCGATGTCCGCTCCAAACCAAAAGTGAGTTGGACTGCGGAAGGAGGACGGGCGGGCTGGGATGTGATGCAGGCACACCACGCTCGCTTGACGGCCGTGACTGAAAAGCAACCAGCCGACCGTCGCCTGCAGCACCAGCTGGTCCAGCGGCCAAGGTTTTTCGCTTGCCCCAGCTGGGACACTGGCTTTTTTCTGTGCAAGGTGCTGGCTCCACTGCTGAGCACATGGGCATCAGGTCAACACCGCTCCTTCCTTGTTGTCGGCGTTTTCGATCAGCTGCCGCGTCATTGTTGCACTGCTGTTGCAAACCCCGCCGCCCTCGACATCGACTGGCAGTTCGATCAAACAGCAGATCCCAGGGGCAACCAACCCTCCCCTCTCCGCCAGGGACTCACCCCGGGCAGGACACACTCCAGCCTTCTTGTGCAGCCAGCCTCACTTGTCGCGCCACACACCCTCTTCCGCACTCGGCCGCCATCACGGAGGCCGAACGCACCCAGAATGATGATCCCCCCCCCCCCCCACCACCACCCTGATTTGAGGTTTGATGACCCCTTGTTTGTTGAGGTTTTGGACACGGGTAGTGGTGTAAGTCACAACCCGCAGCAAGTGAATGGAGCGGCGGGTGGGTCGAAGTGGGCAGGCCATCGTGGGCAGAGGTGGGGCGCTGGCTCCCTTTTGTGCGGTGCAGCGCCAACCAATGTTTCACCGAGCGAGTTTATGGATTCGACTTCCTCGCAAACAAGTCGCGCGAGTCGAGGCCGTCGTGACTTGTTGTGTGTGTGCGCATGGGTGTGCACGTCCTGAATGAACGACATTTGGGATCACGCCAATGACTGGCATTTCTTTCCATCGCAATGTCAAGCTCGTCCACGCGACGCGTGGAGCACACCAGCTGGCGCGCCATCTGGTGTTGCGTTGTGTTGGCGGACGAACCCAGCAGGCACGAACACCTCCAACGGCAGGTGGCAGCAACCCCGTGACGAAGGCCAGCCGTCACCACGGCGAGTGCTCTCTCCTTGCTGTGTGCGTGACGCATGGCATCGTCCAGGATGGGGCACGGATGCTGTTGAGGATGTGCAAGCTCGGGTGTTCCAGCACAATCCACATGGGTCAATGAACGTGCTGTGACTGGTTGCGTTGCCGGCGCAATCCCGAACGCCGTGCGCTTTCATGGCACTTGCCCTCGAACATGCTGGGGATTTGTGCTCTCGACTGTTTGACCGTTTGGCAGGCCCATGATTTCTGGGATCAGTTCGACAGCCCTGATGCGTTCAGATTGGCTTTCTATTCGAATGGGCTGTTGCTCGTAACTTTCCTCTCCTTTCCTTGGCAGCGCCACATTGACGACTTTGTTGAGCCATGTCATCCATGTTTCGTGCTCTCCGTCGCTTTGTGGCGCATCTCTGGTGTGATGCGTGCGAAGACGACTTGTGAACGGACAGGATGGACCAGGGTGCAAGTTTTGGCGGTCAACTCGGTGAGGTCTCGTGACCACTCGACTGAGCCATCGACACGAGCAACATCGATGTGCAGATTGGTTGTCTGTGAACTTCGCTTCTCGTATCACGCTGTCGCGTAGGTGCAGCATTCATTCCATGTCGAGGGTGGTGACAATCGGTAAGTTGCAATATGCAGAGCGTGTGCTGTGGTAGAGATGGCAGAGGATGGCGTCCGTCATTCCGGGGTGTACCATGCACCGCACCGATAATCGTTGATCGCTCAAATGCCCAGCATTGGTTGGTCCATGTCAACGCATGTATGCTGCATTCACCTCGGTGATATTGGCAATAAATGAGACTGATGGGACAGGCGATAGTATGAAGGACAGCCTGGACCTGGGTGGGTGGCCCCCTTGAAGCTGTCAATATAATGCTCCCCCAGACCGTCACATCAACAGATATAGAACGTGATGCGCTAGCACACTGCACCCACCCAGCCAGTGAACCCCCAATGTTTCCACACACAGTACAATATAAACGTTCCAACTCTACCTCGCCCACTACGTCGGGAATCTCGACGTAGTGGGTGATATCTGTAGTCAGTGACTACAGACCGTTTTTCGTGACTACTAGTCACGAAAAACGAAAAACGGTCTGTAACGGTGCACTATCAGAAGAATTGGACAGAAAGGCAGACGCTGATCATCGTCGCATCAAAGCTTGATGACTTGAACATCAAACCGACGAGTTCGCAAGTCGCAAAGTGTGGTTGCAAATTTCGACCTCAATGAAAATGCCTATGGTGGATATGTGGAAAAACTCGTCACAATGTTCGTATAGTATTGGTTGGTTCACTATCGAGTCGAGGATGCAACAACGGATTGAGATCGTATTGTGTTCGACAGCGGTTACAGAATGACTGGATGAGCGGGATTCGGGTACTTGGGATGGCACCACATCGCCAAAAGATGGGGCCGAGACGTTGCGCGACTATGAACGTCACCCCAAGTCGGTCCGTCAAGGACGGAGACATGTGAATGTACACTATGCCCCCAGCGAAAAACTAGTACATTCCCAGACATTGAATAGCTCGGTCAATCGGTAAGTATGCTGTGCGCATACATTGGCCGTCGAAGGAGGAGGCAGTGCATTTCTTCAGGGAGAAGTACAAATCTATGCGATTTTCGTCCGAACTTTCGAGTGGTGGAAGCTCATGAATCATCTTTCGCCAGATCATCCGCATCGGATTGCACGGTGTGTGTTCCGAACTGTTATCACCGGCTGGAGGTGGAATGCTGACTCATGCAGATAACACAGAGTGACAACCAGCACAGGACTTTTTCCTTTACACCAAGCTTTCACCAGACAACCGCTGGTGACAGGTTCGCTTTTGTTCTTATATTATTGTGGTAAACTTGGTATGTGGTTTGATTTGACGATTTGTCAATAGGTGGTTTGTTTTCGTGGTATATAGTTCGATAGTTCGGACGAAAATCGCATATAATTTGGCTTTCCATTTCAAAACATGGATGTTCTATTATCACAAGAAGCAGATACAATCGGATTCGACGAGTTCTTCACAATTTGGCAGAAGTGTACCTGCAGGGGGGGGGAGGCATTTTTCAACTCCACAGGAATTTCAACCGGAAGAAGCATCTTCTAACTTCTTTTCGTCAGAAGTGTCTCGAAGCCCCGGTGATCGTAAAAAATGTTTTCATCATGCGCTAGACAACTACAGCACAACTTCGTTGCGCGGTGAGATGTACAGCACCGCTTCTGTGTGGGCAGAGGTTGATGGTGTCGTCATGCTTGGTGCACGCGGGCTTTTGCTCTCTATCGCTTCCAATTCGGCCTTCTTCTTGCGGATGACCACAATGACCGCGGCTACGGTCATGGCAACGGCAGCCACGACGGAAGCAACGTACCAGCCAGCGTTTGAACCATCTTTCGAGGTCGACTGAGTGTTAGCCTTCTCCTCCTTGGGCTCGATCTGCTTCGGACTCTGTTTTGGGCCTTCCGAGGATGGTACAGGCGTCGGGGCAACGGTTTCAACCTCAAAGTCGGCATCGTCACCGACTTCTGTGCCACGCAAGCTGCTCCCGCTGCCACTTCCGATGGTACCAGACGAGGAGCCACTCGTGCTGTGGCTATTCGACTTATGCGTTGGCTCTAGAGTTGGGGCTGGCGTTGGTTCTGGAGTTGGGGCTGGAGTCGGGGCTGGAGTCGGGGCTGGCGTTGGAGCAGGCGTTGGAGCAGGTGTTGGTTCTGGAGTTGGAGCAGGCGTTGGAGCTGGCGTCGGGGCCGGCGTTGGAGGTGGAGGCGGTGGAGGGGTTGGAGCTGGAGTTGGTGCAGGAGTTGGCGCAGGGGTTGGTGCAGGCGTTGGAGCTGGCGTCTCACCACCCTTGCCACCAGGACAGAACGTCACCTGGAAGTCCGTGCCCACTGGACAGTCGTGCGTCTTGCCATCGTCCTTTGGAAACTGGTACGCATCCACGCAATCCTTGCTCTGACACGTCAGCTCCACGCAGCGGCCACCCGACTGGCCCAAGTTAGACAGCGGAGTGATCTGCATCGGCGTGTTGTATCCGGTGCCCTGAGTCACGGACTCGCAGTGAGCAAGATTCTCACAGAAGCCAGGCTGTGCCATCAACGAAGACCAAGACCACACGTCAGCATCATCTGCAACGCAAAGACTGGCGCGCTCAACCGATCTAACTTACGCCGTGTTTGCCCGTTGGGATGACACTGATGTCGAACCATGGCGAGGAGTCCGTTTCACGCGAGCTGAATTCGGCCACTGCATCATCATCATCATCATCATCAACAACAACAACAACAACAACAACAACAACAACGACACACACAGATCCCATCGCATCGCATCATGTCAGCGCCTGATCCTGATTGATATTGCCTGATTGGCGTCATGTCATTCATTGGCGCAGAATCGAGCGGACTTACATGTTGCCTGCGGGCCCATGCCGTCACGGAGCATGCCCTTGTAGCCTGTGCCAAATTCGCGCGTGGTCCTTTCACCGGACGCGAGTCTCTCGACCTTGATGTTGTCAAAGAGCTCGACGACCTTCTGGCACTTGTTGACGACATGAACGGTGAACGCATCGGCCGTGAGCGCATGGAGCGCCGCGGCCATCAGCAGTGCCTGGAGCTGCATATTGCGTTAAACTCGATGCGTCGCTGCGGCAAGCGAGTTGGTACTTCCAGGACGCGGAAGTTGGGAGAATACATGCGCGTCGTGCTCGTTGCTCGTGGCCGGGCTCGTGCATGGCGAAAGCACGACATGCGAGGGAACGAGTGGCTGACCAGACCAGGGCAATGCCATGCTCAACGTCCAGAGCGTGTGCACCTCCGTTGCGTTTGTCGAAGGTGCAGGGAGGGGCGCTCTTGAACCCTTTTGCCTAAAACGGGGGTTGTGCCGGGATCGAAGGGGGTAGCAAACAAACCCTGGGGTATGTTTGGTGTGTTCTGTGGTAGGTTGGCCTGGTTCTGTGGCTGTGTTGCAACGTGACTGCGCCGTCAGAGGTTTGGCTACTGACACGTTTGTCGATCAATGATTGGTGGAAATTCGAGATTTCCTGCTCTGTGATGGCGTGCGTCTTGGATGTGCAGAGAGTCGGAGTGGGCGTGGACAAGCCAATCCGAGTGTCATGGCGGGCGTGTGTGTAAGTACGCGCGCCCAAACTGCGCGCGGAACAAATGGCGAATTGTCGGAATGCGGATGGAAATGCATGCAGGTCGCTCGCTCTTCGTGTCTGTGGTGCAATTGCGATGCGCGACCGAAGTGCACGACGACCAAGGCGCGATGCAACGCTCGCTTGGCGTTGTTGTTGTTTCCAGGTGGTGGTCCGCAACATGCCATCTGACGCCAGAGCCGGTCATTGATCGCACAAAACAACATGATGACTTTGATTCCTGTTTGCTCACATGCTCGCAGTCGGCTGCGTGGATCTGATCGCTCGCTGTCGTGCGGCGTCAGCCATCGATGATCTGACTCATGGCTTGGCGCATTGACGTGAGGTGGCATCGGCTTCACGCATTTGCGCTTTTGACAGCATCGGCCGCCAGCGGTGCACCTCCACCTGGTCTTTCAAACATGCGCCACGTCGCGTCATCCCTGCCATCAGCCAGATCTGCAAAGACATAACAAATCTATTGCCCAAAGACTCAGGAACCTAAACAAGAATGTCGCGCGTCCGATGACCGACTGATTGATCCATCGCTCAGGCCACAAACACAGGGTTGGCCACAGGATGTGCTTGTGCGACGTCGCTCGTCGTGGGATCCACCATGAGACTGTCCCTTTAGAGGACAGCCTCGTTGCAAGGTGACACGTGGAAGATGGCGCGGCCAGGGGCGTCGCGTGGGCTCTTGCACTCGCGGTCCATCTTCGCCTTCTTCCTGCGGATGACCACAACCACGGCTGCCACGACCATCGCCGCAGCGGCCAGGATGCCGAAGACATACCATCCCGCGCCAGTGCTCGATCCGGCAGACGACTTGGTCGTCACTTTCTCTGCTTTTGGCGTCGCCTGCTTTGGCGTCGACTGCACTGTCGGCTGGTCCGACACAGGTGGTGGGTTGGTTGGACCGACAGTCCCTATTTCAAATGATTCGCTCTCGTCACCAACTTCAGTGCCACGCAAAAAGCCGCCGCTGCTGCTGCTACCGACTGTGCCCGAGAACGACGAGCTACCGCTGGCGCTGCTGGATGAGGAATCATCGAATGCTGGAGTTGGCTCCGGTGTTGGCTCCGGTGTCGGCTCCGGTGTCGGCTCCGGTGTTGGTGCAGGTGTTGGTGCAGGTGTTGGGGCTGGAGTCGGAGCTGGTGTTGGGGCTGGAGTTGGGGCTGGAGTCGGGGCTGGAGTTGGAGCGGGGGTCGGTACAGGGGTTGGCGCTGGCGTTGGTTCTGGGGTTGGTGCAGGCGTTGGAGCTGGCGTCGGGGCCGGCGTTGGAGGTGGAGGCGGTGGTTGGGTTGGAGGCGGAGTTGGCGCTTGGGTTGGCGGAGCAGTTGGTGCTGCGGTTGTTGGTGCTGGCGTCTCACCACCCTTGCCACCAGGACAGAACGTCACCTGGAAGTCCGTGCCCACTGGACAGTCGTGCGTCTTGCCATCGTCCTTTGGAAACTGGTACGCATCCACGCAATCCTTGCTCTGACACGTCAGCTCCACGCAGCGGCCACCCGACTGGCCCAAGTTAGACAGCGGAGTGATCTGCATCGGCGTGTTGTATCCGGTGCCCTGAGTCACGGACTCGCAGTGAGCAAGATTCTCACAGAAGCCAGGCTGTGCCATCAACGAAGACCAAGACCACACGTCAGCATCATCTGCAACGCAAAGACTGGCGCGCTCAACCGATCTAACTTACGCCGTGTTTGCCCGTTGGGATGACACTGATGTCGAACCATGGCGAGGAGTCCGTTTCACGCGAGCTGAATTCGGCCACTGCATCATCATCATCATCATCATCAACAACAACAACAACAACAACAACAACAACAACGACACACACAGATCCCATCGCATCGCATCATGTCAGCGCCTGATCCTGATTGATATTGCCTGATTGGCGTCATGTCATTCATTGGCGCAGAATCGAGCGGACTTACATGTTGCCTGCGGGCCCATGCCGTCACGGAGCATGCCCTTGTAGCCTGTGCCAAATTCGCGCGTGGTCCTTTCACCGGACGCGAGTCTCTCGACCTTGATGTTGTCAAAGAGCTCGACGACCTTCTGGCACTTGTTGACGACATGAACGGTGAACGCATCGGCCGTGAGCGCATGGAGCGCCGCGGCCATCAGCAGTGCCTTGGCTGACACGTGGAGCTGCATGCTGTTGTGGCGATGGCGTGAACGGATTTGTTCTCACCAAGGAACGTTCGGCACTCTGCGTGGAAGAACCAGGCAAGCGCGCGACACCCCGGGTCTGAACAGCGCGTCGTGCGTGCGTGTGGCTGGGTTGGAGAGCCGCTGCAGGTCAAGGCCACGCACAGGGAACCAGAGGCTGACCACCCCACTCCACGCACGCAACCGCATTCCGACGGTGCCATTGGTGCAACCCCCCCCCCCCCCGCAGTGGAACATGGACGTGATGGTGAACGCGCGCTCACACACGGTTACAAACACGTGGCCACAGCACCGCGCCCAAACCAAACGTCCGGCGAGTGCATGAAGAACCGTCATAATATGACGGTTCTTCTGTATCGAGGCGGAGCTGACGAGTTCCGACAAGAAGTGGCGCCAAATGCGTGCTCATTGGGTGATCGCACTGGATGGTTCCCGTGTGTTATGCCATTCAGCTGCGTCTCTTCTTGATGACGTCCTCTCAATGCATTCCCTGGCTTCCGACCTCGATCGCGCCCCCGAACGGAATTGCCATTCCTTGACTCCACGATCTCGCACTGCCACGAACGAACCGGTGTCTTATGCCAATGAGTCACGACGCGCCATATCGTGGAAAGCCGTTGGCCAGGCGACAACGCAGACACACGACGTCACAACAACAATTCAAGTCATGCGACGCCGTCGCATACTGTCGCAGCGACGGTATCGATAGCCAACGGAGCAGCCACGACGAGTGTGGTTGATACGTCTGTTGCTGGCACCGCGATGGCCGTTCAGCCGAAGGCTTGCAGGTCGTCCTAGAGATCCAGTGGTGAGTGATGTCGCGGAACCAGGCGTTGTGAAAGTGGTGACGGAAGCGAACGCTGAAGCAGAGGCGGGAGAGAAAGCGGATGCGAACGCGGAGGCAGAAGCTGAAGAGTTGCCGACACCATCCGAAGAGGCCAAAGAAAGCGAGTGTGGAATCTGCTGTACCAGGCTGAGGCTGAGGTGCAGGGCGAGATGCAGGCAGAATTGCACATGGAAGCTGGGTCGCCAGCAGAGGTGGAAGACAAAGCACCGCGAGTGAGCAGCTGCCGTGCACGTGCCTGCTGGGTTGTGGTTGTGGAGCGTGCGGACTGTGTCGTTGACGTCAGCAAGTGACGCAGCGGTGGGTATGGTGGTCGTTGAGGTCTCATGGTGTGCTGGCTGATGATTTCAGCGAGATGCGATGGTGTCCGTGAGGCAGGTAGATGGGCGTCATCGTAGGTGGTGATTGAATCAAGGCGAGTGGCAGCTTGAGTTGGAGTAAGCTAGCGAGGCCAACCGGTCAGTGCGAGCGTGTGGTGGGGGTGGCACTGGCTCGGACGATGATGAGGTGGGACGTGACGTCAAAGCCAATGATGCAAGCATAGGCAGTTGGAGACATGATTGCGAAGATACCGTAATGAACGCCCAACCTGCAACGTTGGTTAAAAGGCTGAAATAGCATGTTAAGTAAATATCGTTATATCTATGGCTTAATTGTGTGGACCACACCACCAATGACACCGTCCCCATGTCCTGGGTGTTCCCGCCAAACGCATCGATGCGGAATGGGAAGGTGTGGCTCCACCAGGAATGCAGCGAAGCTGCAAGCGCTCGAGGATACGAAGACGCAGAGCAAGACCAAGGTGGCGCGCACCTACAAGGTGCATCGAGCCACGCTTTGCCGCTGGGCACAGAAGGAAGACCAGCTGCGTGACGCCAAGCCCATGCGTACGTTCGTGGGAGAAAGAAACCGAACGCATGCGCTGGGTGTTGACATCGAGAGAAGGTAAGCTCTCCATGCCCCTGCCTCCATATTGTAGTCTCACAGGGCTTGATGAAAGCTCCTTGAATGGATTCGTGTCATGCGCACGGAGCGATTCCTCTGTGTCTCTCGCAACWGTCTTCAGGTGTTACTGGGCCGATGGGCGCCATCGTTTGTCCAAGAGCGCAGCGCCGATGCGCTGCGCATGTTCAYCCAGCGCTTTATGGCCCGCAACAAGCTGACCCTGCGGCGCATCACGCATAAGGGAAGCAAGCGGCGCACGGATCTTCAAAAGCTCGCCGACAGGTTTGGGCATGTCATCAGGAACACCATTGAAACGGTAATGTACTTCCCAGTGCACATTGACCGCTATGCCCACGTGTTCAACATGGACCAGACCGCGCTGTTTTTTACATGACGCCCCACAGCACCGTCGAGTTTGTCGGAGCCCGCAATGTTGACGTTTGCAACGGATCAGCAACCATGCGTGCCAGCATCTTCCTCTGTGCTTCCGCTACCGGGCGCAAGCTGCCGCCGATGATCGTGTTCGCAGGCGTCCCAGAAGGAGGCGTCCACGACAATTTGCGTTCGACCAGCAGCTACAACTGGGAAACGTCGTACTTTACTGTCCAAGCCAATGCGTATTGCGCCCAGCATGTGATGGTTGAGTGGATTCGCAATGTGTTTCGTCCGCAGGTCTCCTTCCCGTCTCTCCTGATCCTAGACAGCCTGAAGACCCACAAGATGGCTCAAGTCAGCGAGATCTTAGAAGCTGAGTGCGAGACAAGAGTCGAGTTTGTGCCTCCAAGCTGCACAGGCATCAGCCAGCCGATGGACGTTGCGGTAATGAAGAGTTTCAAGGACATTTGCCGTCGGCGGTATCTGGAGCTGACGATTCGCGACGGCTTTTGTGAGACAACAAGCGAGAAGCGGAAGCGCATTGCCAGAATTGTTCACGAAGCGTGGTCTTCTGTGACTCCAGCAACCATCAAGCACGGATTTCTGCGCTCAGGGCTTATGGCGATCGGCCCAAGAAACCAAGACGGCAATTTCTCAATGCCAGAGCCGATTGAAGATGCAGAAGATGCATCAGAAAGCATGGCGGAAGATGAAGACGACGATTGGCAAGCCTCGCCGGCGCATCAAGTGTCAGTGGAAGGAAGACAGCGAGAAGAAGAGCGCCAGCAATTGAGAGAAGTAGCCGTTGTATAAAGAATAAAAAAACGCACTACTATGCGCAACCGTAGTTGTAGAAGTCCCGTGCTAACCTTTCACCCCTGACCACGCATAGTCATCCCGCCTTTCGCGAGCTTACCCACACGCCCACGGAATTCACCGCGGAGGTACCCTCAGGCTGACAATAATATATTTTTGCCCCTATTTATGCTTACCATTTTGGGCGACTTGGCACGGCTTCCAAAACCAGTTTTCTTGCCAGCATACAAACTTCAAGTCAAGTGCCATTTTCCCGCCATCATACCTCTATAAACATTTATAGTGAGTAAATGCATAAAATATTAGATTATAAAGGAAGAAGGGGTGTGTTCCTCACAGGCACCAAGCCTTCGGCACGTGTTGCACCTTGGTGTGCGTTGCAGGTTGACCGTTCAGTAAGGTAGTGAGCCGCGCGACGAGAGTGTTGTGAGCAGTGACCTGAGGTGCCAACGTCAAGATGTCAGTACATGCGTTCGGACGTACTTCATGAGGCTTGTGGAAGTCGGCAAGATAGGCAGTGGAACACGCCGAAGTACAATCACTTCATTAATTGCTTTTTGTAAGGACGACTACAGCCCACACGCTATCTATCACAGCCGAAAACACGAGCAGTCTCAATCCATCCCCACCATACCGATAAGACGGCTTGTTTCCACGGCTGCTGCTTGCTCGGTCGGAGCAGCGGTGGAGGCACGACCGCACACACTGCCGATCACCGGCGAGCGTCTTTGCTCGCTGAGAAACGAACATGGTCTACCAAAAGCACCCCGCTGCGGATGCTCGAGGAGAATACTGCTCACGCCACCAAGTATCATCCTGCCAGTCAGAACGTCACCACCGACTCGAGCGACGATTAGACCGGGCACACAGTGATGATCTACCTGCAGTCCGCTTGGACGCTGCTCAACATCTGTGGGCACGACAGCACGTGCATCTTGTTGTGCATATCATCGATGGCTAGGTGCTGCATAAATCCGAGTCATTGTAATACACATCACGTCGTCCGTGATCCTTCGTGCCAACGACGAGCATGTGTTCGTGGTTGTTTGCACCCCGACGACGTAGACCATGTTCGTTTCTGTGCAACCAAGGCGCCATCTGCGCGTACGGAACTTGTTCTGTGTCGAAATCCTGTTGTTCTGTGGCGAGCATGCACTTGACACGGAACATTCCGTTCCGGAACATTCCGTCCGCACTTGCCCGCGCTTGCCACAGTTGGACCAAGCCATCCCACTCTCTGAACATCAGAGAATAGGGCGAAGGAATCTCCTGAAATTTTGACAATTTCAAAGCGGGATTTGCCGGGATTTGGCGCGCGCGCCACGACAGCCACAGCCTGGAAGGCCTGCGCGCCACGACCCTATGACGAAGGCGCGGTCGAGGAAGCGCGGAGCGGATGAAGGGAGCGCTGATTCCGCCCCTTCGAGTCGTCAGCGTACCGACTCTGACACCAATCGCCGCTCGCTTCGATTGCAAGCCGCCATTGCTTTAGTTCGTATTGCAAGCATCATTGATGACAGCGACGAGGAACAGACAAAGCGGTCCGAAGATGCCAGCGACAATGCCAGCGTCGATGAGGAACAGAAGCAGCAGCCCCACGACGAGGAATCGAAGCACGAAGCGCCAGTCGCACAGCATGTCGACGAAACTCCAGCATTCACGGGGCCAATCAACACAGCGTTTCTGGATGGCTTTGGACACGAATATCCAAGCTGGGACGAATTCACAAAAGCGTTCGATGCGTTCACCGCGTCTACGTTTCAGTGCTTCCCTTGTCGTTCATCTTCGTCCGTGACCAAGCGCAACGAGCAAGTATAGAAGCGACAAGAGGCACGAGACGGGAAACCGTCTAAGGAGAAGGCGCTTCCGATTCACTTGGGCTTCTATGCCGTGTCGTTTCACTGCACACACGGCGTCAAATGTGGTGAAGCGGAGCTCTGATTGGTTGGAACCAGGGATCATGGAATCCACCCAGAGTCAGATCCGCTCAGATCTGAATCTGAACGGAAAAAGAAATCCTGCCGTGACGCTTCCAGGATCGATCCAGGAACCGGGATAAAGGTGGTTGGGACGGATCCAGAGGGTCCTGGAGCCATGGTTGAAAGGGGATCCGGATATTCAAATATTTCCCCGACACGTCCTGGATCTGGTCAACCCGAGTGGATCCAGTTGACTCCAAGCCTCGCGGTGTTAGCTCAGTATATTTGTCTATATTTGCATTAAGTAGTACTATATTACTAGTTGTATTTAGTAGGTTTAGTGGTCTAGCAGGTATTTCTACTTGGCCGTTGCATTTCGAACCTAGGAGGAAGAGGCGCCGCGCAAGCGACGCCTAACAATACAGTCCGGGTTTTGCCTTCTACAAGTGCTCCGCGCGTCGGGGAGATTCGTGGCCCCACGCAGCGTCGAGCGGTGTCGAAGAGCTCTAAGGCGTGCCGCCGCGAGGGAAACAGGGCCCCGCCGCGAGCATAGCTCCCGCCACCGGTGGATCTACTCCCCGGTGCTGCTCGGCACTCAAGTCAAGCCCGTGCACCTGACAGGAAGGTGCGTAGACCTCAGAGTCTACCGTCGAATTGCTTTTGCTTTGCCTTTTGCAGTGGACCCAGTGAGTACAAGGTGCCATAGCGTCTCCGCTGCACCCAAGCCAAGTTGTCTGCGTGAAGACCAACCACTACGACTACGCCAAGCCAGATCCAGCGCGCTTGAAGACCATCCAAGCACGCTGCCCGAGCCAAGGACCGAGGAACGAAGCTGTCGAAGACCATCCGCCAGCTCCAAGACCCAAGGCTCACAAGACTCCAGCTCCTCAAGCACATCTCGCCAGCGCTAATCCGTGGCGCCAAGAACTGCGGGAGCGGGCCTGTCGAAGATGACCAAGGTTCCCAAGACCAAGGCTATCGCCGGCGCAGCCCGTTTTGTGGGAGAGGATGACCAAGTCCGTGAGGATTTGGCCAGCCCTTCACCACAAATGGTGAGTATGCCCGGATCCACGGATCCTGGTGCAGATATGCCCGAGAAGCTAAGTGAAGTGAAGACCGACGTGTATTCAGGGTCCGACACGCCGGTGATGAAGACGGAAGGACCCAGCTACCTGTCCGCGTCGGTGGGAACCAGCGGCACAGGTAGAGAGCAAGGTGGTTCCCGAATAGCTGCTGACGCTGAAGATGTCGAAGACAAACCTCAGCCGACACGTCAGCAGCTACAACAACTTATGTCGGCTTAGATTGAGCGCGGCGACGCGAGGGCTCCAGCATACCAAGCTTTTGAAGACTTGATCCTCACAGACCCGTTGCTCCAGGCACTCGGTGTCTTGTATCCGAGCGAGATCCACGGGAGGATCCAAGATCCACGGTGGGAGACTGCCCGGAGCACGTTCGAGGTAGCCACGAAGCTCGTTCAGCTCCTCGGGGCTGTTGGATGCACCTTCGAGGACGGCGAGATGGATTACGACGTGCTCCGAGACACCCCCTAGAAGAAGCAGTCGCAACCGGCACCAAGTTGTTCCAGATCCTCAGCGTCCTGGTCCAGCCTTCTGCCTCACAGCGAAAGAGTGCTCGAGTGACCAGGCGCGAGGATCCAACAAGAAACGAGCAGAACCAAGCAGCTACAGCTGTCCAACACTCGTCACCAAGTGATCAACCGCAGCGGTCAAGGGCAGTGCCCGTTCAAGCCGCAATGTCAAGTCCAGTGGCAAGGCGACCGCAGACGCGAAGTTCACCAAGCTCGGAACCAGGTGAATTGTACCTGCACCAAGTGCAAGAGGCCTTTGCTACGATATTGGGGGCTGCGGCATCTGCCCGCGCCCCAGTGGAACAAGCGCACCAAGTGAATCCAATCGTTTCTGGCGGAGACCCACACTGGCGCACCGGTCCAGCCGCCAACGTGGCTAACCTGTTTGCACAGATGGGCTTGGAACCAGTTCCAGTACCGCCACCAGTCGTGGACGGTCACGGAAGACATGTCGATGCTCAGGGAGACACAGAGATGCCTACCCAGGAAGAACTTGAAGAACGACAGCGTCGTGCGTTGGCCTCAGCCAGAGCCAGAGCT
>NSDO01000386.1:36506-57646 GCA_002286825.1 Lagenidium giganteum
GCCCAGTTGTCCAGATCTACCAAGCGGTCATGGTTTGACCTGATGCATGCGTTCGATGATATGTACTGCAAGCTGGGGGCGTCTCCAGCTCGTCTGTACTATGCTATGCGCTGTGGCTCCGATGAAGATCCGCTCGACTATCTCCTACGGCTGAATTCAGCAGCCATCAAGGCGAAGATCAAGATCCACGATGGGGACCCAGCTACCAAGAAGGAGCATGTGGACCATTTCTTGGACACACTCCACGACTCGGAGATGGCCAAGCAGATCCTGTTCTTGGCGCGCAAGAATGCGGGGGATGTGCAGAACCTGCTCATCAGTCAACGGAGCAGGGCTGCCAGGCTCAACAAGTATCCTCGTGGAAACGAGGATGACGATACAACACGATCT
Organism: Lagenidium giganteum; assembly: GCA_002286825.1. Lineage (NCBI taxonomy): Eukaryota > Oomycota > Peronosporomycetes > Pythiales > Pythiaceae > Lagenidium > Lagenidium giganteum. The sequence goes on from NSDO01000386.1 coordinate 36,897, forward strand.
TCAAGTCGGAACCACCAGAGCAAGTCCCGACGATGGCCGCGTCAAGAACCAGCACCAGTCAAAGTGTCACGTGGCTGGATTCACCGTCCAGTGACTCCAATGAAGACAGCGAGTCGAGTCTGGCAGCTGAAGAAAGTTCGGCGTCTGAAGTAGAAGCCACTCCACCCAAGGTGCACGCCCCGGGACGTCCAGCCTCGGGCCAAAGACCGGGGTTCAGTCGTCCAAGCCCAGGGCATGCGCCTGCTGAGGGGCGAAAGCCTGTTCCGCACGAGGCGCCATGCACGCATTGCGGGTCCATGCGTCACCAGGACTTGCACTGTTGGAAGCGCCTAACCTGCCAGAAGTGCGGACGCAAGGGTCACCCGACGGACAGATGCCTACATACGTGCAAGGCCTGTGGTATCATCCACGAGGCAGGAGAGTGTAAGCTCGAGGCGTTCTTCAACGCAGTACGCCAGTGGTATGACCCGAGCAAGCATGAAGGGCTTCTTCCACCTCAGGTGGAGAAGCAGATAAACTAGATCGCTTGCTGGGATCATGGGACCCAGGTCGCGACGAGCGATCGCCCATTTTCATATATGCATGCATTGCGGCGGACCCAGGTGGGAAGGTAGTCCAAGCCGCCAGTGGAAACTCATCGAAGACAAGTGCTGACGAAAGGGGATCCACTACGTTTTTTGCAGGGACCAATAATGGATGTCATGCGTTTGAGAGGAAACCGGCTTTGTTTCGTCTTCAATTGAATCCTGGCGAGAGAAGAGGGTAGTGGAAGTAATACACACCAGATAAGTGGTTCAAGCAAACCATTGTTCCAGCCAAGATAGAAGACGTCACCTGCAAGGTACTGTTTGATTCCGGAGCCGAAGTGTCCACTCTCGATACCGATTTCGCGCGTGAGATCGGCGTCACGGTGGACCCAAATCGCACCATGAACTGTGCGGGTGTCGGTGGTGCTCTGTTTCGGACAGAAGGAACTGCTCAAGTGAAGGTGACGTTGGGCCAAGAACTAGTCTACACCACGTCGCTGATTGTGGGACCGCTCGAAGGACAGCAAGCTATCCTGGGTATGGACTTCATGGTCCCGGCAGGCGTTCGATTGGATGTCGCCAATGGGGCTGTGAACTTACCGGATGAAGTACTGGTGAGATTCGAAGGAAGGTGCCAGCTCTTCTCGGACAAACAACGCGTTGTATGTCCAGGTCAAGTGATGGTCCTAGATCCTGGCGAGTGGCCAGATATTCCAGCTCGGAGGACCGAGCGGCAATCCCTCTGGCTCCGCCGTGGCGAGAACTGGGTCACCACAGTGACCGGTAAGACGGGAAGGTTCGTGCGAGTGAGTAACGTCAGCAACAAGCGGATCACATTGCAACCGGATGAGGTTGTTGCCACTTGGCTTAGTGGAGGACACGTGCCAAGAAAGACCGGATTCGCACGACCAGGATCCAACCGAGCTCGCGAGTGGGCCACCTTAGCCTATGAAGCGACGACCGAAGCGCCAACTGCGTTCCGGCCTGAAGGATTGCAGGAAGTCACTGGTCCCGCAGTGCAGAAACCAGAATATGTCAAGCCGACGAAGATCCTGCCTCRGAAACACTCCGTGGGTACAGCGCCACCTCAAGTCCAAACAACTGTGCAGGGGGTCGCTCTGATGACGGTGGCTCCACCTGCCCACTCAGCTGTGGCGGGTAGAGAGTTCGTCGACACGGTCCTCGACGACGGCAGGGAGGTTTGCTGCTTGAAACGACCGGACACAGCGGCTGCCGAATGTAACAGACTTACACATTTGGGTACTCATCCGATGATGAGTAAATCTCTGAGCCTTTCAGTAAGTGACTGAAAGGGGTTGGCCAGTGATTGATCTGACTTGCAGTGATTGGTATTAGTACCATTGGTGTTCCGTACACCAAGGTTCGCGGACTTAGACGAACCGAACCTAATGTGTCGTTTGCAACGGCTCCCGAAGGGACGCCTCGATGTTTCAGCCAATCAAAGACGCTGAATGCATAATTCATAGGATTTATATTAAAAGTAGCCCAAAGAGTCGCTAGGAGTTAGGAAACCCCCGCGCCTCTTCGAACTTGTAGGTTTTAGCTCTAAAACCTCTTGTAATCTACTCACTTCTGCATTTGCAATCTCTTGCAAACTTCGACTGCTTTCTCAGTGAAAGCAAGAGCAATCACTTGCTCTAAGGCACAGGGCGCCTGAGTGATTGCGCGGAAGTCATCGCTTCCTTGCGCGCAAGTGCTGTGTGACGTGCCTTGTCACACCGAAGGCTGTCCAACTGAAGCGGTGGTTGAAACTGTGCATCGACACCCAAGGTGTCCCGAGTTTCCCAGAAGCTTGGCGAATCAGACGCCGACACGTGTTCACAGCGTGAGTTCCGTAGCTGGAACTGTCAGAGTGCCAAAACTGCAAGCTCCCAAGGCAGAGTTGTTGGAGGCGGCTGGACCCAATCCGAATCCACCTCGTATCCCGTTGATCCTGCAGGTAACGAAAGCAGAAGATGCCATCGTGATGACAGATGACGCTCTTGACGAGGAGGTTTTCGTTCACGAGGCATCCGAGCTGTATGCGGAGGATGTGGTAGACCAGCTAGCTATCCTTCCAGATGTGGAAGAGACCAAGCTGACAGAAGACGTCACGGCTGATGATCTGGACGTAGGGGAGCCAGCGCACAACACGGCCGAGGAGATCCAACGTCTGCGGGAAATCATCTGGCGCCGCAAGCACCTGATGATAGGCAAAGGAAATGCCTTGCCTCCGTCTGCCACAGGAGCAATTTGCGACATTGATGTTGGTGGTGCGCGACCAGTAGCTCAGAAGCACCGCTGGATTCCACCTCAGCATGTCGAGCAAGTATTCAAGCTCGTCAAGGGGTTGTTGTCATCAGGCATCGTGGAACCATCTTCGTCACCGTGGGCGTCGCCCATAGTGATCGTAGTCAAGAAGAATGGCGTGGATATAAGGCTGTGTATTGACTATCGCGTGGTCAACAGCCGGACCCGTCTTATGGTTTACCCTATGCCCCTCATCAATGACCTGCTACAGGATCTGGATGCTGTGATGTGGTTCTGCTCACTCGACATGGCGAGTGGATTTTGGGTGGTGAGTATGACCAAGCGTGCTTAAGAGATCTCGGCGTTCACGACCTCATTTGGCCTCTTTCATTGGCGGCGTACGCCGTTTGGCCTGAAAAACGCCCCGCAAATCTATCAGCGTCTGCTAGATAACGCACTCTATGGGATCCTAAAGCTGACGGATCGTCAGAAGGAAGAAGGCAATGACGATGTGTTTAGTGAAGGAACGCCAGTGGATCCACAACCCCCCATCCGTTCTGCAGCGTCGATCGTACATTGACGATGTGGTCATCCCCGGGAAGGATTGAGATTCACTGTGTAATGCCGTCGACCGATTCCTTTCCGTCTGTGAAGAGTGGAACTTGTCGATCAGTGTCCCCAAGAGTTCATGGGGAAAGCGCAAGGTCGAATACCTTGGTCGTCGAGTCAGCGTGGACGGCGTGGAAGCCAACCTCAAGGACCTCGATGCCATCCAGGCCCTGCCTTTCCCGCAGACATTGAAAGGAATGCGAGCTTTCTTGGAAGCCTAATTTACTATCATCAGTTCATCGAGGATTACGCAGTTTACGCCGCTGTCCTATACGAACTGGGGGAGGCTGACTTAGCTGCCCGAAGGTCACAAGGCGCCAAGGGTTCCAAGGTTGGTGAATCACCGAGCGGGTCCCCCTTTCGGGGTGACCGAGCCGAGGCATCTGGTGGCTCGCATAGTGACGCTGTGACTGGATCCAACGAGGACCGATGGATCCGAGCTCAAGCAGCGTTTGAGACGCTGAAGGTCAAGTTGGCTCAAGCACCAGTGCTCCGTCACTTCTGTGAGGACAAGGAACTTGTGATCGCAGTCTACGCTTGTGACTGGGCCGTGGCAGCATCCATACTGCAGGAACACGAGGGCAGGTGGATGCCAGTCCGATATGCCAGCAGAGTGCTGAAGGACAATGAGCTCCGGTATCATGACGCAGAGAAAGAGATCCTCGCTCTGCTCCGGATTCTCTCTGTAAATCACAGCATGCTGGTGGGCAGACACATGAAGGTGCTGACAAGATCCAGCACAATGGGCTGGCTGTTCAAGAAGACGACGTTTCAGGGGAGGCTGGTCCAATGGGCCGCCATTCTCTCGCCCTAGAGCCTCGAGATTATGAAGACGTCCCGCGGCGAAACAGAGTTGTTGGGCGTGTTGGCAGCAAGCCATGTCCCCAGTCATCTCCCGGACGAGGCCCTAGCCACTATTCACCCAGAGAAAGTGCGGCGTCGGCGTGCCGAAGTGCCAGTGCCACACCTCCCTCAAAGTGGTGCTGTCATTGTCGTGAGCTTCGATGGGTCCGCGTCGCCGAAGCGCGGGGACGGATCCTGCGCGGCGCTCGTATGGGATCCATGTACATGGAAGCTCCATGTGGCGGCGGGGAAGTTCCTGCATGGGGTCAGTGTTAATGAGGCCGAATATCATGGCGTAGCCCTGGCGTTGACCTTGGCGCCTCAGGTGGGTGCAGATCACGTGCTGGTCTTTGGCGACTCCAACCTGGCTATCCGCCAGCTCAGGGGAGAGATCGACTGCAAGTCGGAATCACTCCGGCTGCTCAAGGCCGACGCTGAAATCCTGGCAAGACCATTCCAATCAGTGCAGTTCATCCATGCCAAGAGGAACTTCAACCAGGCCGCGGATATGCTCGCAACCCACACCGTCCAAGCGCGTGCGGATCTGCCAGAGCCAGACGCACAGTTGCTGATGGACGCGGCCAAGCGGAACGGCCTGCAACAGGTCGTTGAAGACATCAAGGCTGCAGACTGGGGCGGGAGCGTTCGCCTACTGGAAGAGCCGAAGGGGCCGGGGCAGGAGCAACGGCGCCAGCAAGGGTGAGCGCAGTGCAGACACGTTCGGCGCTGCGAAGAACTAGATCGCAAGCAGCGGATCCAGGTCGGCCAAGCCCCGTTCCAGTGGGTCTAGCGTCACAGAATGGCGACGCCATGGACCAGCTGTCGGTGGAAGAGATGGACGAGCCGGTGCAGGGAGCGGACGGGACAGCGGGTGCTGATAAAGGTGTGGACACCGATCCGGCAAGAGACCTGAATTCAGACGATGTGACGAGCACAAGCGCCGTCTATGACCATGTCCAACCCGAGGAAGAGCTCTACGCACCGACTACGCCTGACGAAGCCCCGATGTAGTGGACCTCGGGTGATGCAAAAAAACCACCCTCCGAGATCGCGATCCAAGAGGAGCGCTGGCGGAGGATTAGGTCGGCACAGGACGAAGAGACGTGGATCGTGGAATGCAAGCGCTACCTCAGCGGTGAGGTCGACGGGTTGGATTCAGCCCAAGTTGAGCGTTGTGCCAAGCTGGCACCGTCGTTTGAGGTCGATGCTCGCGGAGTGCTGCGGTACATCAGTCTCAGTGGCCGCATGTCTCCGCATGACGGCACCGAGGACCCGGTTGCGAGAGTGGTGTTGCCCACGACTCTGGACGAGGAGATCCTAAGCTACTACCACTCCAGTCTGGACGGCGGCCATCAAGGTGTGTCCAGAACGTTCGCGAGGATCCGCAAGACGTTTTACTGGCGCGGCCTGTTTCGGAGTGTGCAGGCGTTTGTGGCCAGGTGCCCAGTACCACCGGCAAGGGAGTGCCAAGGCTCCATGCACCCTCACCCGGTAACGTCATTGCAACCCGACCCTTTCAGGTCGTTGCGATGGACTTCATCCCCGCGTTGCCTGTGTCCTACCTGGGCAACTCGGAGCTGCTGGTGTTTGTGGACCTGTTCACCGGATTCACAATCCTGAAGGCCACGCACTCACGGACCGCGAAGAACGTGGCTGACGTGCACGAAGAAGCTGTCTATCGCCGTTTTGGAGCGAGTGAAGCTCTCCGCCATGACCGTGAGGCAGGATTCGTCTCTGCGTTCTTCCGTGAGTTCAATGAGCTGATGGGACAACGTCTGCGCGCCACGCTTGCCTATCGGCCCCAAGCAAACGGGATGGCGGAGCGCAAGGTGCAGACTGTGACGCGCGCGTTGAAGATGTACGTCGCAGATCCCGAGCAGCGGGATTGGGATGTGTACGCGGAAAGGCTCGCTCTGTGTCTAAACACTGCCGTCGACGGGACAAGGAAGGAGACCCCGTTCTATCTCGTGCACGGGTGGGACCCGCGCACGACGATTGAAGCCATGCTGCCCGTCGATGACGGTAACCAGACAAGGACAGAAGCCTGGCGCTGGAGAGCCGCGATGCAGCGGTCCTACTCCTACGCAAGGCGAGAGGCAGAAGACCTTGTCCGCGACGCGGTGACCCAGCGTGCCTTGTCTGCAAACGACCGGGCCACTGCGGATCCGCAGATCGAAGCCGGGACCCGTGTCTGGCTGTACTTGGACCGTGTTAGGGAAGGCTGCGTGAAGAAGCTGGCCCACCTGTAGCACGGTCCCTTCCGTGTCAGCGAGATGGTGGGCCAGCACGCGTGCAAGCTCGAGACACAGTCGACAGAGTACCGACTACATCCCATTGTGCACCTCGCCAAGCTCAAGAGGTGCCTCGATCCGGTGGAGCGACCGACGGTGGAGCTGCAAGTCGACGAAAGCTCCAGGCTGGACTTCGACGAGATGCTGCTCCCTGAAGACAGCTGGGAGCCGAACGAGGAGGCCGGCGAGTTTGCTGTGGACGAGATCCTCGACATGCGGATCTACCGGCCCACCAGGTTCGGCCGCAAGCGAAGACAGTATCTGGTGCGTTGGAGCCAGCCGGGTTCCGATCCAAGCTGGGAGGATGAGGGCAACCTCACGTGCGGGGCACTCCTCTACGAGTACCACCGGGACAACCGTGGGCGTCACCGACTCCAGGTCATGGCGGAAGAAGGCACCACCGATTAGCAACCTACCTTGCCGGCGTCGACACCCAGGATAAGATTGAGGGCGACGCGACAGGCCAGGTTGACGTGGGTTCGGCAGGGCCAAAGGGGTGGAGATAGTGATATGGAGACGGATCTATTTGGTTGACGGTGAGTGGGTGCGCGAACCGGAGAGAGACAGCGGGAATGAGCTACATCCGATGCGATGGTCGGGCGAGACGCAATAATGAAAAGGAAAATCTGCGAGCTACACGAAGCAAGAGATACGTATATTGGAGTCTCGTGGGGTGAACCTACTCGTCGCAGTTATGGTGTCCTCGCTGGGCGAAGACTGGGAACTCCTGGATCAGCGCTGCGTGGAGGGCCGGATCGGCAGAAACGGGATGCTTCCGGAGGTCGTACAAGTAGTAGTCACGGCTGGGATCGGCCACGCGTAGGTCGGCCAGCTGGGTGCAGATGGCATCCTCGGTGAGCGGCTCGCAGGCGAGACGATCCGGAGACTACGGCGTCGCAGGTGGATGGAACAAGAAGCAGGGGTTCAACAAGAGACGCCACGACGCAATGCCCATGGCCGATAGCGAAAACACCTCGTGGATGATGGGCTCTAGTTTTCGGACCCTGTGACCGTATCGATTCTTGCGGCCTCGTGAGTCACCAGCACCATGTGATCCCGCTCCCACAGAGATCGCATCATGCCCCTCCACCCGCTGGATCCTCCTTGGACGGCTTCACCCCGCGGTATTGCTCGAGGAGCGAAGCCAAGGTGCGAAAGGTGGGCTCAGTGGGGTCCCATGGCACCGGATCCGGCAAACGGGAGATGTAGGCATCCCAAGGACGGATCCGCTCGAGGAGTGCCAGCTCGGCATTGCTCCAGTGTCGGGCCTCAGGAGAGAAGCTGCATGTGGCTGGGGCATTCTGGAAGAAGGACCGTGGAGGGAGGATGTCCATCGCGCTCCAATCTTGGATCTTCGCGAGATTGCCCGTACGAAGCACGGTCAACGCGCGCTGGGTCAACCCACCCCCAAGGGATCATGAACTCATGGCCCGCGACGAACGTAGTGTCGAACTTCGGCGGGGGTCGAGGACAGAAGGGTTTGTCGCCTGGGCCAAGTCGGCGAGGAGTCGTAGACTTGACCTTGAGGGCGTTGCGTCGGGGGCGTTTGTCCCTAGCATCCGCGGGTTGAGGAGGAAGCGCCCGCTTGCGTGAGGAACCGGGAGAAGGCAACGTGGGTTTGGAAACGTGGATGATCTCAACGGCAGAGTCGTCGTCACTACAGATCGCGGTGTCGAGGCTCGAAGATGGCTCTTCCGACTAGAGGTGTGAGCCTTCCGCAACCTCCGCATCCCCTTCGACGACTCCGACGTCTCTTTCCGGTTAGGAACAGCTCGCTCCTCCATCAACCTCGTCTCGCTGGGAGTCGCTTGCTGGGACGCCGCATCTAGGCGCTGCCGTGGTCTCTGAAGGGGGGCCCATGGGTATGTCTGGCCGGGGCACTAGCTAGCTTAGGGCGCCGTCCGAAGGTTGCGAACCAGGATTGACCGTCGCAGACGCATTTCGCACCTTGGCTTCGCTCCTCGAGCAATACCGCGGGGTGAAGCCGTCCAAGGAGGATCCAGCGGGTGGAGGGGCATGATGCGATCTCTGTGGGAGCGGGATCACATGGTGCTGGTGACTCACGAGGCCGCAAGAATCGATACGGTCACAGGGTCCGAAAACTAGAGCCCATCATCCACGAGGTGTTTTCGCTATCGGCCATGGGCATTGCGTCGTGGCGTCTCTTGTTGAACCCCTGCTTCTTGTTCCATCCACCTGCGACGCCGTAGTCTCCGGATCGTCTCGCCTGCGAGCCGCTCACCGAGGATGCCATCTGCACCCAGCTGGCCGACCTACGCGTGGCCGATCCCAGCCGTGACTACTACTTGTACGACCTCCGGAAGCATCCCGTTTCTGCCGATCCGGCCCTCCACGCAGCGCTGATCCAGGAGTTCCCAGTCTTCGCCCAGCGAGGACACCATAACTGCGACGAGTAGGTTCACCCCACGAGACTCCAATATACGTATCTCTTGCTTCGTGTAGCTCGCAGATTTTCCTTTTCATTATTGCGTCTCGCCCGACCATCGCATCGGATGTAGCTCATTCCCGCTGTCTCTCTCCGGTTCGCGCACCCACTCACCGTCAACCAAATAGATCCGTCTCCATATCACTATCTCCACCCCTTTGGCCCTGCCGAACCCACGTCAACCTGGCCTGTCGCGTCGCCCTCAATCTTATCCTGGGTGTCGACGCCGGCAAGGTAGGTTGCTAATCGGTGGTGCCTTCTTCCGCCATGACCTGGAGTCGGTGACGCCCACGGTTGTCCCGGTGGTACTCGTAGAGGAGTGCCCCGCACGTGAGGTTGCCCTCATCCTCCCAGCTTGGATCGGAACCCGGCTGGCTCCAACGCACCAGATACTGTCTTCGCTTGCGGCCGAACCTGGTGGGCCGGTAGATCCGCATGTCGAGGATCTCGTCCACAGCAAACTCGCCGGCCTCCTCGTTCGGCTCCCAGCTGTCTTCAGGGAGCAGCATCTCGTCGAAGTCCAGCCTGGAGCTTTCGTCGACTTGCAGCTCCACCGTCGGTCGCTCCACCGGATCGAGGCACCTCTTGAGCTTGGCGAGGTGCACAATGGGATGTAGTCGGTACTCTGTCGACTGTGTCTCGAGCTTGCACGCGTGCTGGCCCACCATCTCGCTGACACGGAAGGGACCGTGCTACAGGTGGGCCAGCTTCTTCACGCAGCCTTCCCTAACACGGTCCAAGTACAGCCAGACACGGGTCCCGGCTTCGATCTGCGGATCCGCAGTGGCCCGGTCGTTTGCAGACAAGGCACGCTGGGTCACCGCGTCGCGGACAAGGTCTTCTGCCTCTCGCCTTGCGTAGGAGTAGGACCGCTGCATCGCGGCTCTCCAGCGCCAGGCTTCTGTCCTTGTCTGGTTACCGTCATCGACGGGCAGCATGGCTTCAATCGTCGTGCGCGGGTCCCACCCGTGCACGAGATAGAACGGGGTCTCCTTCCTTGTCCCGTCGACGGCAGTGTTTAGACACAGAGCGAGCCTTTCCGCGTACACATCCCAATCCCGCTGCTCGGGATCTGCGACGTACATCTTCAACGCGCGCGTCACAGTCTGCACCTTGCGCTCCGCCATCCCGTTTGCTTGGGGCCGATAGGCAAGCGTGGCGCGCAGACGTTGTCCCATCAGCTCATTGAACTCACGGAAGAACGCAGAGACGAATCCTGCCTCACGGTCATGGCGGAGAGCTTCACTCGCTCCAAAACGGCGATAGACAGCTTCTTCGTGCACGTCAGCCACGTTCTTCGCGGTCCGTGAGTGCGTGGCCTTCAGGATTGTGAATCCGGTGAACAGGTCCACAAACACCAGCAGCTCCGAGTTGCCCAGGTAGGACACAGGCAACGCGGGGATGAAGTCCATCGCAACGACCTGAAAGGGTCGGGTTGCAATGACGTTACCGGGTGAGGGTGCATGGAGCCTTGGCACTCCCTTGTCGGTGGTGCTGTAATGGTTCAATTGGTCCCATCACATGATTGGCTGCAATGCGGATCATTATCAGCCAATGGGGTCCTTCAGTATGATTAGGTATAAATATTACATATGTAGGACATGTAGGTTTTGGTATATTTCTTAGTAGGATATATGGACCCTGCAATATATTTAGTTCTGGTTTTCCCTCCAACCACACAGGCCCTGACGTCAGCGGGACGTCAGGACGAGTGAGCGAGGCCAACCTCGCTCAAGTAAGTTTCCTCGACTGCGCACAGCGTGTACGCTGTGGTAACGGGGCTGACCGCAGTCCCGTTACACTTGGTAGCACTTCGGAGGCCTTTCAACGACTCTTTCTTTGCGTTGCGTCATGGCAACGCCATCGCCATATGTGCCGGCACGGTCGGCGGCACCTGAAGTGGTGGAGCCCCACGGGTCTCCATTGTCCACGACAATTTCCCCCACCTCTCGGCAGGGGAATGGTCCTCGCTCATGCGCATGGGCAAGGCGTTGGGGGAGGCGCCGGTTAAACACCTCCTCCGTACCATGTCTCCTGCAGAGCAGCGTGTAGCTGCTCTCAATTTAATGGAGCATGAAATTGAGCATGAGATGCGCAGCCCGACGACTGCGCATCTGAAGAAGGACGTGGTCAAGCTGGACACGTCCACGTACAGTGGCTCGCCGAAGGAGCCACTCCTGCGATGGTTCGTCGAAATTGAGACGGCCATCGCTGCAAGTTGCCTGCGGCATGGCCCGACTGTCTGGACGTGCTCGTTCATGGGCGTATGGAAAACGCTTGTCCGATCCAAGCGTTTTCTCCAGCTTGCAGGAGTTCAAGTCTGAACTCCAGCTCGCGTTCGAGCCACCCGAGAATGAATTCCGGGTGCGCATTGAGTTCCTTCGCCTGCGGCAAGGAACTTTGGACCTGCATGCATACGTGCAGCGGGTCCGGTACGTGCTATCCACCATCGTGACAGCACCGGTGGATGCCACGACACAGCTCGCGGTATTCATGGCAGGGCTGAAGGATGGTCCGGTCAAGACCACCCTCTTCCGGAAGCCCCAGCGTCGCTTGATGATGCCATCAATGCGGCGCTCCGTGAGGAATTTGGACTGAAGCAGTCCAACTTCAAGGGCTTCCGTGAGGCTCCGGCACCCTCGAGYGGTCCGGMGCCAATGGACATCGACGCGATGACKCTGGGTCATCGCGATGAGAGACCTAGTCGGGACCTCTCCAAGGTCCTAGTCGGGACATCKCCAAGGTMCAAAGCTTCCGATGCCAGCGCCTTGGGCATCTGGCATCCACGTGTCGAGCACCGGCCCCCAGCGGCGGTGCTCCACGCGCTTCTGGCAATGGTGCTGACCAGAAGCGCAAGCCAAAAAACGACTCCAGTCAGTAGGCGCGGTCCGCCCTACTGACGGCCAGGAGGTGGCTGCTGCTGCAGACAGCAGCTGCCAGGGCCCTCGCGTGTCGAGCTCGACACGCGCTGTGAAGTCTGCGAAGCTTGAGGAGAGAGCGACCGGGCTCATCTACTTCAAGCTCAAGGTCAAGGGAATCGAGCGGCCGTTGCGTGCTCTGCTCGATTCAGGTGCGTCGAACAACTTCGTTCGACGCGGTGGGGTGAGTCGCGCACGTGGTGCGACTCTTTTCCGGCCCGACGGAGGAGCCTCTGTATTTAAGGTGCGCCTCGCCGACGGCCGACTGATGGAAATGCCGAGGCGCGTCGCGCGCCTCGACTACTCTGCCTGTGGCAGGAGGATGAAGGATGCCTTCATCCTCATGGATCGGGATGACAGGTTTGATGTCATCCTGGGGACCCCGCTGCTGGCCAAGTACCAGCCACGAGTCGACTGGGCGAGGAGCCGAGTGGTGTCAATCAACATGCACATTGACTACGTGCATCCATGCGAGTGGCCCCCAGGGCTCGTGGTAATGCGACGCGCGAACCCTCAGACGCCTCCGGCTGTCGCTGAGGCGTCGGCAAGTGAGAAGAAGCTGGCCTCCGGAGCGGAGTCCACGGAGCGCATTGTGCATGACGTTGGAGCAGGGCCTCCAACGTCCAAGGTGAAGGTCGAAGTAGTGGCTTCGACCTCTGAAATCCTCGGGAGAGTCGATGGACGCATCGTCTCCAGCATCGACAAGACGTCGTCGCGGCGGGTCCAGCTCAGGCTGGACCGCAATGAAGTCTGTGAGTTTGGGTGGCGTGAACCCCCCTCAATATCGGGCGTTGCGCGAAGCAACGCGGCACGAGCAAGTCCACGCTTGCTCGTCGCCCTCCTCGCAAGTCGGCGTCGGTACAAGGCCAACGCCTTCATGAGTCTGTGCAGAGGCCAGACGCCGTGTTGGACTGCGATGGAGCCATCGCCGTCATGGTGCAGGACAGCAGCGGCTGTCGCACGCAAATGCTCCGAGTGGACAACCCACCCTCGGAGCTCGTTGAGTTGTTGGCGCTCGAAGCGATGAGCGCCAAGTCCTTCCTGAGGGATCTCAAGCGAGGTGAGATCCTCCCGATCTGCGCGCTCAGTGCCGCAGACCCATCCGAATTTGTGGGCAGCACGTCCACCTTGGACCCGGATGTGCTGCAGAACAAGCAGACTGCGCGTAGAGAAAGATTCGAGCATCAGTCGCTCGAATCTCTGAAGGCACAAGGGAATCCGGTGTATCCTCTTGTGCAGGAGTTCCTGGACATCTTCCCCAATCGATGAGTTCTTTGCCTCTCGATCGCGCGCCGGCCATGTGCGGGAGAGCAAATCCCCGCACCTAAGCCCGACCGTCTGTGTGAAGAAGGCCACAGGGGGATGGCGCATCGTTCATGCGTTCAACAAGCTGATTGATGCGACCATCTCGGCGCAAACGCCAATTCCGCGCAAGGACATGGTGATTGACGCCATGTCCGGGAGCACTGTGTTCAGAGCTATTGATCTGAAAGATGGGTTCTATCAGATCCGGATGAATGAGAGGGACATCCCTCTCACAGCGGTGAGCACCCCAAGTGGGATGCTATGGGAGTGGCTGGTCATGCCGCAGGAGCTGGATCCAGACGAAGAACACGCTCGTGAGTGGCTGCGACGTCTTCGCACGGCCTTTCGACGCGATGAACTCACAGACACTGAGAAGGGCCTGGAGTTCCAAGATTTGGTGAAGGTGTCAGCTCGTCACTGGTACCAGCAGCTCAGCAAGACCATCAGGACCAACTGGAAACTTGTCGAGGGGATGTATGCCGACTCAGATTTCCTGAATCGGAGATGAAGATTTGGAGAACCGATTGCTGGAACGTCTCCTGTGACGATATCGCAAGTCGAGTCACTCCTCAAGAATTTCCAGAAGCGAGATCGACGTCGATCTAGAGCTTCGCGAGCGAGAACAAGATTGGCAAGGATAAGCGACAAGACACCAGATATGGGTCGAACCGGAAGCCCATCGTCGTGAACAAGCTTAAGTCGGGAGATTCTGGTTTTTCATGCGGCGAATCTGAGGATTTATGGTGCCAGATGTGAAATCGACCAATGTCGAGACTCCATAAGCTACTGCTGCCGTTGAAGAGATGGCAAGCACGAGCGACACGTGGGTTCAGCCAGCCGATGGCCCTCTCAACCTTCTGGAAGAGAGGTGGAGGCGAATCTGCGTCGCTCAAGATGAGGAGCTGTGGATTTGCACCATAAAGAAGTTCTTACGTGGTGATCTGGAAAACGTGACAGAGGAACAGGTGCAAGGATGCCAAAAGACCTCGGATTCGTTCATGATTGATCAACGGGATTGCCTCAGCTACGTTGGAACCGAACGCCGCGGCCAAGCTGAAGATTCCATCGATAACTTACAGATTCGAGTGGTTGTTCCTACTACGCTCCAGCAAGAGTTGCCTCATCATTACCACGCCAGCTTGGAGTCAGGACATAAAGGTATCGTTCGTACGTTCGCGCAATTACGCCCGTTTCTACTGGCGACGGATGTACCAGAGCTGCTACCGGTTCGTCACCAGCTGCCAGGATTGTGAGACTGCCAAAAGGACCAAATCTGCGGATTCTGTCACCCGGCAATCTCGTCGCTGTGTACCCGTTCCAGATTATCGCTATGGATTTCATTCCGCACTCCCAGCGTCATACTGTGGCAACACAGAGCTATTGCATTTTGTGGATTTACACACGGGATTTGCGATATGCCAAGCTGGCGCGTCCAGGACGGCAGTGACGGTTGCCTCCATCTACGAGGAAGCCGTTTTCCGGAGATTTGGTGCCAGCGAGCAGATTCGACATGACCGAGAAGCTGGATTTATGTCAGATTTCTTCACCAGGTTCAACCGCCTCATGGGTCAGAAGCAGAGGGCGACGTTAGCTTACAGACCGCAGGCCAACGGGATGGCTGAACGGAAGGTACAAACCATCACACGCGCGATAAAGATATATGTGTCAGACGCGGAGCAGCGAGATTGGGATGATTACGCTGAGCGCTTGGTGTTTGCGCTCAACACGACAGTAAATTCGACGCAAGGAAACGCCGTACTTCCTCGTGCACGGATGGGATCCTCGTACTATGATTGAAGCCACGCTTGGAATCGCTCAAATCGACGCTCAAGATGCCGATTCACGTCGATGGAGATTTGAAAATCCAACGATCGTATATGCCTGCATGTGCTCAAGCCAACAAGCTAATCAAAGATGCAACCGACGTTCGAGGTGCTGCTGCTACGCGCATTGCCTCTCCAGATCCTAAGATTGAGGTGGGGCGTCAAGTGTGGGTCTTCCTGGACCGAGTTCGCCCGGGATTTGCCAAGAAATTGGCACACCTGTGGCATGGTCCCTTCCGAGTGTCGGAAGATTACGCATGCCGACTGGAGATTGCGGGCACAGAGTATCGATTGCACCCAGTCGTGCTCTTGTCTCAGGTCAAATTGCGGTGGGAATATCCAGATCGACCGACAGCAGTTCTCCAAGCGCCGGTTTGTGATCGATTTGACTTCGATTGGCCTTGCTTCCGCAAGATTCTTGGCAACCTGATGCCGAAGATGGCATCTATGAAGCTTTTGGACATGCGAGTGTCCAATCCGACCAGATTCGGCCGTCGCAAGCGCGAATATTTGGTATGCTGGGCCGAGGCGGGCTCTCAACCGATCTGGGTCTCCGCGACAGACCTGAACTGTGGTGCCCTACTTTTTGAGTCCATGAGCGGAACAGGGGGCGTCACCGGTTGCGTGCGGTCGAGATGAAGGTGCCACGGGATGACTAGAGACGTGGGTCATCAGAGTACCAGAGATTGGAGCATGAGCGCTCCGAGTTGCGAAGATTGGCGCTTGACCAGATCGACGGTGGAAGATTGGCAGATCGGCGTTGTTATGTGCGCATTCCCTCAAAGCGTCGACTGGGTAATGTCCAGATACTGACGCCTTGGCTCAGATACTGGCAGAGTGGATAATGGAACTCGAGGGATGACAGTCCAGGCAAATTACATATATTGCATATCAAGAAGGAAGGTTGCGAAGATGGAGAAGGCTATGCAGAAGGTATGGGTGCTTAGTCTTCATCTGAGTTCTCGGAGTCTTCGTCGTCGCTTGGGTCGTGACCAGCGATCTCTCTGCGGTTTGGGAATTCGTAAACGTCCTGGTCGGTTGTTGGGAAGTACGACGGAGGTGGCCGTAGGGTGTAAGCAATGGTGCGCACGTCAGGACGCAAGACACCCGTCAGAATCTCGACGGCTTTGCGGCTGCGCCAGGGATAGACCTGGTCTGCGCGGTCATCTACACGGACGGATGAAGTCATATGCTAGCAGTGGTGACCAAATCGGAGTTGTCATCGGTGACCAAGTGAATGATTGGTGTAGCCACCTCTGAACCAACTGACGCCGACGCAGCTGACATCATGGTGATGGCGGGTATAGCTGGGCGCTCTGAAGTGATTGGTCATTGCACGACATCGGATGCGAAAGGAGCAGCATTCAGGAGATTCGAGTGAGCTCAAGATAATGACCTATCATCGACAGCCGATGGGCGAATAGTGCTGATTTGCGTTCGTGGAGAATGTAGATGCGTCACGCCCGCTGGCGATGATGTTGGCATCTGTGTCGATGTAATGCGAGTGGCATTAGCACTGGTGGGTGAATATTTGCTGGCATTGTCATCTGGTGCATTCAGAGGTTCAGGGTCTACTTCGACTTGCCCGTCATGGCCAGTGATGGCATGTTCGGTAGCGATGCGAGCTCGCGTGGGAGCATCTGGATCAAGTTGGTCAGCCGAAGCAGAACGTTTGCTGGAAGAACGACTTAGACGTGTGAGCGGCGGTGCTGTGGCTGTCAAGCGCAAGGCGATTGCGTGCAAGCTGTCGGACCACAAAGTGCGATGGTCGCGCATAGGTGTCTCCAGCAATTGAAGGCGGCGACGGAGTAACAGGTTCTCGGCGCGCAGAGCTGTATTCTCTCTCTCGTAGGCTTGCAATCTCTCGTCCGCACCCAACAGCGTCCTCAAGTCTTCGGTTGAGAGCGAGCGCTCTTGGAGGCGAGCCATCTCATTTGAGTGGCCAGCAATCAATTCAGCGTGCCTGCTGGACAGTTCAGCGTATTCAGCACGCAGCAGCGACTCAATCTCAGTGATTGTTTTGCTGTATTGTAAGACACATCAGTGGGCGTGCGTATGCCAAGCAGGAAGCGCAATGCATGAGCATGAGGTACCTCGTGGTCGAAGTCGCTGCTGTTGACGTCTGCTGGTTTGGCTACAAGCTTGTTGAGTCAAGTCGGCACGTGCATCGGGGACGATCTGGATCAGTTTGAACCGCCTTCATTTGAAACAACTCGTTCTCACTCTCGTGGAGACGAACAAGTGACGGATATGCAGCAGATTGGAATGGTAAGCTTGTTCCAAACGTGAAACTTGGTCAATGGTAAACGCGATTGCGCTCTGAAGCGTGCTGTTTGTCTGCTCGAGGATGGTCAGACGTCGAAGCTTTTGGGCATCCGCTCGACGCGCAAGCGCAACGGCTTCGACGACGGGGGCCTCGAAAAAGCGTGCGAATATCACTGGGATCTCCGCTATTGCCACGGACAAGTTGGAAGGAGCGGCCTCATGGCAGCAGGACGTGTGGGAGAGCGTATTGGTGTCTGCAATGACCATCGCTGTGCGAATAGCAGTATCTGTCGGTTTTTGGGTTGATGCTTCTAGCGCAGTATGCAGGACGGTGTCTGTATCGGCGGTGGACGTAGCTGTGCCTGACATCGGCGGGTCCAATGGCGAGCTGTGAACAACGTGACCAGTTGTTATCGACGCTTCGCCGTCGAGGTGCACGTGTGCAGGACCGCTTTTGCTCATGGGGCAACTGCGGTGTTGGAAGCTTGATCTGTGGCATGTACAACGTTCATACACCCGTCGCTCACCGCCGCTGTTCCGTCGAATTGCGAACTCGCCACGTTCGACCTTGGACTGTCTTGACGCGAGAGAAGCGCCGCATCCGTAGATTTGCTGCTGGAGTTGTCCGTGAGTCGGTCATCTTCGGTATCGCTTATTCCATGCTCTCACAGATTGATTACTGTCACAGAACGGGTATTGACATCTAGATCCGTCAAGTGCAAGAGGCACAGAGCCGCACGCGTGTCAGCACTGCATCCGCGGTTTCAAGTTCGGTTGCAAGCAATGATCTCGCGGACAAACCTGGCAAGCTGGCGACTGCGACATTGGCCGCTGAACTTGATCATTCGGCTTCATACGTTGTAAGAAGAACGGTCCCAGTCAGTGGCGGCTGAGCATGCAATCTACGCAGCTTGTACGAACACGATGATGATGAAGCACTCACCATGGATGGACAGAACGCTTGCAGTGTCGACGGACAAAGATCGAGCAGCTCCTGCTCGCGTCGAAGACGTGGGTGGGATCTTGGCCCGCGTTGTGCCGGAGTCTGCAATCTGGTCAAGGATGGAAGCGGTCGTGTGCTTGCTGGTTGGATCTGCTGTTCCATCCCGCGCAAAGATCATACAATATTCGTCAGCATGTATTATTGGGGGCATGATCGCTGGGCGTCATCGCTGCCTTTGGCTCGAAAACGGTGGGCCTGTTTGGAGTGCTGGGTATCACTTCGCTGTCAGCTGTGGAAAGAGGAGCAGTCAACGACGGAGTTCCAGACAGCGAGATGCTGACGGAGGTTCGTGGAGTGGCAACGGAGATACCTACCAGTGGCAATTCTTGATGGCGTTCCCGACCCCATCAATACTGGATGTCGTTTACGCAGTGGTGACTGGGTCGTGCCGCTGTGCTGGCTGTTTTCAGCGTCCAAGATCTCGCCAGATTCAGAGTCGTTATCGGCCGATCGTGTCCGTGCGCTTGCCGCAGAGACGTCGATCTCGGCGCTTGCTGCTTTTGCTAGTGCTTGCCATTCGACTTCATCTTGCACAATGTGTGGAAGAACAGCCATCTCAGCCATCGACCACATTGCTTGCAGCTTATCCTTGATTCCGTCGAACGCCRACCGGATGTCCATTGCGGCGCTTGATTTGTCGCCCTGCACCATCTCCATCACCACAGGGGGCGTATGTGGTGTCGTGGTTGGGTTTTGTTGTGAGATTGAGCGGCGATGTCAGCCGCGTGTGGCGCACGTCTCGCCAGTGATCGCTGAGTTCCAGATTTGGCGAAATCTCGATAGATGATCACGATACTATTGAGATATTGCAGATATGGTCCCAGGGACACTGTTAGGATATATTACTATATCGATAGATAGGGGTATATCTTGTTCTTTTCTGTGACCTTGAACTCATGGCCTCTCGCTTAGGTTCAAGGGTATTGTCGCAGGGGTTGAGATTTTTGTGACAAAGGTTAGATTGCAAAAGCGATCTTTCCATAAAGATCTCAGCCCACAGACACCACCCGACGGTGCGRCCGGTGGCGTTGAAGAGCCCAAGAGACACCCTACCCGATAGCTTTGGTTAACCTTCAGTACAGATCTGTGATGTACCGCTGGCGTCCAAACATTCGCTACGTGTCGCTCAGCGGTTCTCTTGACGCAGTCTGCACTATTYACTTGACGGAAGCCTCCAGAAACTCATACCTCGCCATAYCGAAGAAAGTCTGTGGATCTCTCAGGGTACCGGTAGATACCGGTAGATACCGGTGGATCTGTGTGGATCCCTTCGAGATCTTCCAAAGTACTTTCCAAATACCATGATACCGGTATATACCGGTAGATACCGGTGGCTCCAGCCTCCTGACACGATGGTTCGTGTCCGCGCACGATTGCTTGCATGCAAGCAAGGCAAGAGATCTCTTCATGAGTTCGTGCAAGAGATCCAGTATCTCAGGGCGGCTAACACCGCGGACTCACTGCCAGAGTCCATGATGGTGACCATCTTCGTGGAGGATCTGCGCCAGAGCCCAGCGCGCCTCCAACTGTTCCGGAAGATTCCGGGCACTCTCGATGAGGCGATTCGTATCGCCTTTTCAGAGGAATATTCGCACAGAAGTGCGAACGGGAATGTTCCCATTCCTGGTGACGGCGCGACACCAATGGACCTCAACGGGGCCGACCGCGCACGTCGAAGCAACGTGCGTTGCTACAATTGTGACCGCTTGGGTCACATCGCTAGTGATTGTCGCCAGCCGAAGCGCGACAAGTCGAAGAGGTTCGACAGGAAGGGGTCAAGCCCCAAGTCTGGCGGTCCCGCCAAGAAGGCAGTCAAGTTTGACTTGCCACCGGCGGGAAACGTGAAACCTCAGTAGGGGCGGGACGCCCTACTAAGGATGTGGCTCGCTGCCACTATGAACACGAGGTTCATATGGGCAGTGCAGTCCCAGTGATGGCAATGGCGGGCGCGCGCCTACCATCACGTTCCGAGTTGTTGGTCTATGAGACCAAGGTGAAGGGGGTCAGTCGCACACTCCGTGCGTTAATCGACTCCGGCGCGTGAGACAACTTCTGCAGAGCAGAGACGCTGCAGGAGTATCCCCACGTGTGGGATGCAACGACACGGTCAGGGAAGACCGTGGCTGTCCGTCTTGCGATGGGCACGGTGGAAAGATCACCTGAGGTGATCGCAGATCTCCGTGTGCAGTTCAGTGATTTTGACTGCACGGAGCGGTTCGTGGTCATCAGCATGGATGACCGATATGATTTGATCCTGGGGATCAAGTGGCTGCGCTAGCATCAACCTTGCGTTGATTGGAAAACGGGTGAAGTTTTCTCGTCCCCTCGCTTCAGATGAAGCTACTCGGGAGAGGAAGCGTCCGTTTGACGCTTGCAGTATGATTCGATCATGTGATCGACAAGCTCCCACTGATGTGGGCGGGCAACGGAGTCTGTGTGACTCGTTGCGAGTTGAACAGTGTGCAGCAGG
>NSDO01000386.1:78937-90211 GCA_002286825.1 Lagenidium giganteum
AGGTCCACATCAGGGACCGGCGGACGCCTTCTCCCTTTGGCGCTCAGAGTCGCCCTCTCCGGAGATGGTGCCGCAGTGCGAGTCTTCGCACGCTTCGACGGAGTCTTGGCCGCCGGGCTGACGTTCCCGTCAGACTCGGCGCTCGACTCATCGTCGGAGCCAAACAAGGCCAACGTCGTGGCCGACTTCTTCGCTTTGGCGGCACGTTTGGTTCCAGCAGGAACACTCGGCCTGCCGCCCGCCGTCGCTTTGTTGACAGCAGGTCCGCTGTCTTTGCCACGAGCAGTGGCTCATGGCGTGTCGGGGACATCACCAGTCCCCTCTCGATCTGCGGTGGCATCCTGCGATGCCGGGACTTCCGCTGATGTCCGTGCGTCGTTCGACGCGCTCTTCTTCGTCGACTTCTTCACGGTCATGTTGCGTTTGACCTGGCCGACCGCGTTCGCACGACTGCCACAGTTGGTGGCTTAAGATCCCCGTCGCGTGCCCTGGTCACTTCAATTTGGGCTCACACATAATGGTGTGTTCGCACGCTAAGTGGGGGAGGGTGTAACGAATGTTACACATTTGGGTTGATCACTCATGTGATCAAAGGTGTTCTTTACATTTGTTGTTGAACACCACAATTGGGTTGTTGACATTTGTTGTTGAACACACAAGATGTCAAGAATTGCATTGTTTGCAATTAAAGATGTGTCGTTTATAATACGGCGTCCCGAAGGGCCACCTTGATGTTATCAGCCAATCAGAGCTGATATGCATATTAATGACCAATCGGGTCTGTATATTTTAAGGGTCGCTAGAGCAGTTAGGAAACTCCTGCGCCCTTTGGTGCTCTCCTCTAAGGGAGTAATATATCACTTCTACATTTGCAATCCTTTGCAAACTTCTTGCCCTCACTGCGGAGGGCCGGAGCAACCACTTTGCTCTAAGGCACAGAGCAACCGTCCGTGGTTGCGTGGAAGTCAACGCTTCCTATTGCACTCTTGTGCTGTGTGACGTGCCTTGTCACACAAACGATTTGATTGATTGCACTGTGATCCAGCGACTGTGAACCAGCGACTTCAGAGCGAGATGAACGAAGCTGAGATAGTTTGTTCGGCACACCGTGGAAAATGTGCCAGACCAAGGCTGAATCTTCCTGTACACAGAAATCGCAGTTAAGCGTGGATGAGGGGCTAACAAGTTGCAGCGAAGAACTCTTACCTGTGTCTGTGCCGCGCGTGCGTCTTGGCCGGCGCTGTGGTGCATGCAGCGCGCGCGCTGCGCCGTCATGCTCGCTTCCGTTCCTCTCGCGCTGCTCAAATGAGCACTTCCTCCGACTTCGGCGGCTTTCCCGGCGCGAGGGCGCGCCAACTGGGACGAACAAGGCATCGTGGATGTCTGTGTGCGGTCGGTCGACTTCCTGTGTCCAAGCCCACACAGTCAAACAGCGAGCGAACTGCAAGCCGAGGGCCGGTCGGGATTGATCACGTCTCAAGTGATTGCTTCCCTGTTTGGACACATGGAGGTACGATTGCAACCCAGTTTCAAGCATTTTTACCCAATCTGGGTACCCAAAACCTACCAGCTTGACCCACCTGGGTACTCTGGGTTGGGTTCACACGCAGAAAAAAAATGAGTACATCCAAAATAGGATTCAGGGTAGTAAGTTACGCAAGATTGAATCGGCGAATATGGCGTTGGTCATTGATGAAAGGCGCATCGTTTAAGCATCCTTTGGTGTCTATTGGAGATCTACAGCCACAGATATGAGCCTTCAAAGTTGACACTTTCCCACACCCCATTTTACGCAAAGTGCATTATTTCTTCGCCAGCGCAGAAACCCTGCGGAACTCGTTAACACTTTTGCCGGTTGTGATTTGTTACGGAAAGGTTCGCCGAATGTTCGGAAACGTTGTTGACCGACCGAATCTTACGTACTACTGGTTGGCTGAAATAGCGCAGAGGGTCGTCCTTTATTGACTCAAATTGGGTGCTCCCGCCACTTGAAGTCCACAATGCGATTCAGGGTGTGACTCAGACTGGCATCAGATCTATGCCAGCTGTGGGCCCACAACAGGATTCAGGTTGCCGCTTGGCCAGAGACGTAGTGGCCACTCACCAGCACGATGAGGATCGCAGACTGCTCGTCGACACGCCAGACGGCGACGCTGCCGACGCGTATGAACGCGAGTGGTTTGACGACAATGTAGAAGACAAAGACAAAGACTCGCCCGCGGACGAGGACAACATTGAGGACACTGACGGCTTCCTCGGGTTGATTCAAGACGTTCGTTTGGTGCCTCCAGCGCCTGCGATCGACAAAACCGAAGTGATATGAAGTCCTCGTCACTGCCGTGAGAACGCTGTTGTGGGCGTAGGCACTGCATGTTTCTCCCGAATCCCGAGGCAGACGCTTGCTGCTCTCATCACTGCCGTTCGTGACAAGCGCGTCACTCAACAGCTCGAGCGCGCCTACATTGGCGCATTTTCCCATAGCGGCCTTAATCCTAACACGTCAGCAAAACGCCAATTCTACACTATCCATCTGTACGGGGTCAAGGTATGTCGAAGCGTTTTCGAATCAATAATGGCGGTCAGCCATAACACCGTCGACTACATTCTGGCGAGGCTTAAGCGGCGCAATTGTCTACTGATGTTTCCGGAACACAAAGGTGGTGCAAGTAAAACTGGTGTGATCAACCAAATCGTCGTCGCCTTTTTGGAGAAGTATGCAACTCTGCATGGTGAACGCTAATGTTGCAACTGATTGCTCCAATGGAAATGTGAATTTCTACGATTGGAAGCGGTTTCTCCTCCAGTTCTTTTCGGCCGCTGGAGTCCCAGGAATACACGCACATACTCATCTCCACATGCACAGCCGCTCATAGAGCCACCACCCCAAGTTGTGATAGCAGCGCTATGACAACTTATGCGCGTGGCGGCTAGGCTGGCACGTCCGACGGCTTTCGTTGTCTGGAGGCGGAGCGATGAGCGCCGACGGCTGTCAAACTCATGAAGAAACTGAGGACAATGGAGATCGTCCTCGCTCACCCACGAGTTGTGGGTCGAATCATATCCAAGCCACTTGACACGATACTCTCGGACCTTGCGACCAGACCGACCAGCGCGGGTCCACTGCATCGCAATTATTTCCTCGACTTCAAATTCACCCTCGATCTCGGGGGGCTGGAAGCTATCGATAGAGAGGAGAGCTGCATCAAAATCGATCTGTGCGTCTTGCGGTAGATTAGGCACGCGAATCGTCGGTCGAACTGGATCCATGCGCACAGCTTTAAGTCAACTCACGTGAACAGTATGATGAAAACGATAGCTTTGATCTGCTGCGATGTCCGCAGGAATCAATGGCTGGATGATCAGTCGTACGGCAAAATCCGAGACACGGGCGTCGATTCGAACAGTGTGTTACTAGGTTTGGTTATTGCTAGAACTTGGATTTCCGTTGCTCTTGTGACGGCTGCGTTGACGAGCAACACTAGAGCAGGGGGAGACTACTGTGTTTCAAGAGGGGTTATGATCGACCTGCATACATAAGTGATTCTTGGTAATCAGTTTTGTCTCGAGAGATCGCTCAAATTGAATGGTGCTTGAATTCTCCATCCTGTAGAACCTTGAACTGATTCCGATTTATTTTTCAGCGCTTGTTTCCACACGAATGCATGTACCGTGGAATAACAACCCAAACCAACAATCGCGTTCATGTTGCAACTTTCATCATTCGCAATCCACCCAATTTGTTCGTTTACATCATCACTTGTCGCACCAGATGCACTCGCAAACACAAGGCATGAAATCAAGCCATGTCCACGGCATCACCAGACAGGGGCGCGGCTCACACCCAGCGCCCAGCACCAGATCGGCACCCGTCGTCGTGCTGTGCTCACCATCCCAAAGCTCATTCTCCAATCTGCCTCGCAGCACACAGGTCCACACCACTATCCAACCAACTGCATCAACCAAGCAACATCATGTCAGCGACACCACAAGTCCACAGCAACAATGACAACAAGCGCACCATCCACGCGTACGCCGGCTTCGAGCAGGGCGGCCCCGTCAAGCCATGGACCTACGAAGCGCACCCACTGCGCGCCGAAGACGTCGAGATCAAGATCTCGCACTGCGGCATCTGCGGCTCCGACATCCACACGCTGGACAGCGGCTGGGGCCCCACGGCGTATCCGTGCGTGGTGGGCCATGAGATCGTGGGTCGCGTGACACAAGTCGGACCAAGCGTGCAGCATCTGAAGGTGGGCGACCGCGTCGGCGTGGGCGCTCAAGTGTGGGCTTGCCTGAACAAGGACCCGGAGCATCCGTGTGCCGAGTGCGCCGACAAGGTCGACTCGTACTGCAGCCGCATCGTGTACACGTACAACGCCAAGTACGAAGACGGCGGCAATGCGTACGGTGGGTACGCCGACTACGTACGCTGCTCGAGCAACTACGCGTTCCAGATCCCAGACGTGATTCCGTCGGACGTGGCTGCGCCATTGCTGTGTGCCGGCGTGACGGTGTTTTCGCCGCTGAAGCACCAGAACGTCAAGGCTGGCGACCGCGTGGGCGTGGTGGGCATCGGCGGCTTGGGCCACTTGGCCATCCAGTTCATCAAGGCGCTCGGTGCCGTGCCAGTGGCGTTCTCGCGCTCGGCCAGCAAGGAAGCCGAAGTGCGTGCGCTGGGCGCCGAGGACTTTGTCAACACGAGTGACCCGGAGCACCTGAAGAAGGCTCAGGCGTCGGTCAACTTCTTGCTGGTCACCGCCGACGCCACCAACATGCCGTACAACACGTATCTGAGTGTGCTCAAGCCGCGTGGCACGCTGGTGATGCTGGGTCTGCCGAACGACGAGATCAAGTTCTTGCCGTTCTATCTGATCGGGTCGGGCATGAAGATCGTAGGCAGCAAGATGGGCAGCATCGAGGACATCCAAGACATGTTGGCACTGGCGGCGGCGAAGAACGTGCGGCCGATCATTCAGAAGATGCCGATGGCGAAGGTGAACGAAGGCATTGAGTTGGTTCGTCAGGGCAAGGTGCGGTACCGTGTGGTGCTGGAGAACCCTGAGCAGACGCCTTGAGTCGTGTGACGAGCGCCTGAGTACATTAGAGATTTATAACGACGATGAAATGAGATGGCGAGTTCGTGTGAATACGATTGTGCCAGACTCGATTCAGTGTGTTAGTAGGTTTGGTTGTTGCGAGAACTTGGATTTCCGTTGCTCTAGTGACGACAGCGTTGACGAGCAACACTAGAGCAGGGGGAGATAGATTGAACCATTGTTTTACTTGAGTGTCGGCATTTATAAGCATTCTTGGCCAACCTTGGAAAAACCTGCACAAATTGCTGTTGTCGAGCAGGTTGGTGACTAGACGACCGAAAGTCCAACCCATCTAAATTGGTGTCGGTGGCACCAAGTCTCACATTATTGAGTGTGTTGGACGTTCAGAATGACTAAAATCTGCGCAACCAGTTCTCAACCATGAGCGACTCGCCAGTTCACCTTTCTCCCACGGCTCATGCTTTTGATACGGATGTTCGTTCGAGTTGATGGCTTGGCGTTCCTTGCTTGCGCTGATATTTTGTTGGCAAACGTGAACACCACTTATCGACCACCCGAAAGATTTGCTGAGCCAGCCCCGAGTTGGTTCCAAAGGCGCGACGTGCCCACCATTTCGAGCAATTCACGGTATAGCCGCACTCAGGTACACGCCATCCATCACTCAGTAAATGATGGATCCGCCGTTCCAGCAGATTCTCGTTTCCAAGCTTCACACGCGTCAATTTGAACCAATGCGGATCGAGCGTACCGGTGTTGCAGGTTGCTGCGTGTCCTTCTACATGCGCAACGCAGCAAACCGCCGAACAGCACACAGCAACGTGCCCGTTGATTCTGGGTGATGGAAAGATCGGTGTTCACTTCCAGCCGCATTGCGCACTGGTCTCTCTCGCTGCGTCCAGGACCAATCGTGGCTGCCTCTGCTTCTTCATCAGCCACTTTGACACACACGCAACAGTGCGCAGTCCACCACCGCACGAACCCCTGCTCAGGGTCACAAACGATCCACTCACGGGTTTCGACCAATCATATCGCCTTCATCCACAGGGATTCAACCAATCGTTCCCGTTCATAGGTGGGACCGTCAGCTCATTGGCCAAAAAGCCGCTTAGTCGATGCCAGCCGGTTTGATGCCGAGCCAAGAGATGCGGCGATGGAGCTCCACAAGAACAAAAGAACCAGCGAAAGCGGCCGACGGCGGCGCGGAGCTGGTCGATGTCGCAGAGGATGACACGTGCAGAGGAAGGCTGCCCCAGAAGCAGCAGCACACAGACTTGGAGCGGCGCGGTCCTCGTGAGCCACTGCGAACCCGCGCGTGCGTGCACTCATGAGCTCACTTCCACTTTCGCTCGGCCAAGCACAACCATCAGACCACCGACCGACGAGCAGCACGGCGATGCAGTTCCAGTGGCTCAATCGATTCAACCACAACGTCCAGGTGACGTATGTGTTCACCTTCTTCTTCTGGGCAGCGCGAAGGTACGGGGCAATGCGCGTGATGACAGGTGGCGTGGAATCGTTGTGCTGACGGAATGATGATGGACCATCAGCATTCTGTTCCAGCAAGTCATTTCGGGCTATGTGTTCGTGCTCACCAACTCGAACAAACCGGTGGGCATCGTCAAGGGCATCCAGGGCATCTCGCAGCTGGTGTTCTCGTTCCCTGCGGGCTACTTCGCTGACAAGACTCGCCGTGACACGATTTTGAAGATTTCTGGCTCGCTTGGCGTCGCTGGAGCACTGCTGACTGCGTATGCCATCCAAGTCACGAGCATCAACATGTTGTACGTTTGCTTTGCCATTTGGGGCCTCTTCAGTGCGTTCCAGAGCCCTGCGATGGAGGCCTTGTTTGCCGACTCGATCCCACACGGAAAGCGCTCGTTCCCGTTCATGATCAAGTACAACATCAGCAATCTGGCTATGATCATGGGACCCTTGACCAGTGTCTTGCTCTTCATGTACTATGGTGACGCATGGCAAATTGCCGAGTTGCGCTCGGTGCTGTTCTTTGGCACGATACTCATCGCCGCTGCGAGTGCCTTGCTTTTCCAATTCAACGATGATTTGGCGTTGGAAAACGAGTTCGACGACTTGTCGAACGTCGAGCAACAACGCCGGAACTCGATGACGGACGAACCGCTTCGCACACCAACGGAATCCAACAACGAAATGATGCTCGAGACTGCGTACTCAGACGTTGATGATGATGACTGCGCTCCCAAGGCCAAGTCGGCGGCCAACGAACAGACACCGTTGCTCATTCAAGTCCAGACGATCAGTCCGACCAAGAAGGAAGAATCACTGGCGCAGCCACCGTTGCAGCACAACGCTCGCTTCCTCTGCTTCACATCCGCTCACGTGCCGTGGCTCGTGTTCGCGTCCGACTTCATCATCAGCAACGGCGCCGGCATGACAATCAACTTCTTCCCGTTGTTCTTCAAGGAGGAGTACAACCTCTCGCCCATCCAAGTGAGCGCGCTCTTCATCTGCCAGCCAGTGTTGATCATGGTGCTGTCGTACTACAGCCAGCGCTTGTCCAAGTTCGTGGGTCGCATGCCGATCATCGTCGTCACGCGACTGCTGTCCGTGGTGTGCCTCTTGTCGATGTCGTACGCTCAGCCATTGGCGCTCCAGATCGTGCTCTTCCTCATGCGCGGTGGCATGATGCGCTGCTCGCAGCCACTGCGTCGCTCCATCCTCATGGACCACGTGCCCAAGGAGCTGCGTGCACGCTGGAACGCCCTGGAAGGGCTAAGCGTCTTCTCGTGGTCCGGCAGCGCTGTCATTGGCGGCTACCTTATCGACGCGTACGATTACCGCACATGCTTCTTCATCACGTCCTTCGTGTACATCTTCGGCATGGCCATCGAGCTCTTCCTGCTGCCACTGACCAAGCACGCCGTCGAGAAGTGAGCATCGACGTGGTCACTGACGTGGCTACGGGACGGCGCCAACGCGCAGCTGCGGGTGCCCAGTGACGCGTTGCGTGTCATCAAGCCACCCCCACTCCGCCTGTTTGGGCAAACCGCTTCATTTTCCCTGCATGTGTCAATACCCCTCTCAATCCGATCATGAACGTGCATCAATTGGTGCTTGGAGTGGATGCGTTTCCTCTGATAACTGATCTCGCACCTCCAAAACACCTGGGGCAAGGAACGTGCACGACGTGCCCGTGCGATTCGTAGATGAATTGTGAGTTCCATTTATACTGGGAATTTGTATGGTATGTGACTCCATTCAGGAAAGAATTGCGCGAGGTGCCACCGTCGGCCGTGTTTCTGACGTGCAGTGTGGCACCACACTGCCAGATCTTGGTTCGCACTCTCATTCCCGAACTCACTCGCCATCGCCGAAGCAGACATCGCCACCGCCGCCGCCGCTGTTGTCTCGTACCTCGGTCATATTCCATGAAATCAGCGCTATTGTTGCCATGGGCAGCCCGTGGGGTGGTGTCGCGCTCGCGTTCACGTGGTCCCGTGTGCCGTGCCTTCAGTGCGTCGGCCACCACGACCACGAAGAAGAGCGAAGACGCCGACCCGGAGCTGCCGAAGCGCGACGGCTCCAAGGGCAAGATTGTGAGCGAACGCGCGTTCATCGAGTTCAAGCGCGAAGCGGACGCGTATCGACCGGCGCTGGAACGAGTGCATGACTGGAACGAGATCAACCAGGACGGTCGCGACCCCCTCGAGCGCAAGGTGCAGGCGGCGCGCTGCATGGATTGCGGCACGCCGTTCTGCCAGACGTACACGGGCTGCCCCGTGAACAACTTGATTCCGGAATGGAACGAGCTGGTTTACCGCGACGAGTGGCGCGAAGCCAGCGATCGCCTGCACAAGACCAACAACTTTCCCGAGTTCACGGGCCGCGTCTGTCCTGCGCCGTGCGAAAGCGCGTGTGTTGCGGGCTTGGTGGACGATCCGATCACCATAAAAAACAACGAGTACGCCATCGTCGACCGTGCATGGGAAGAAGGATGGATCACGCCACGCCATCCACGACGACTGGGTCTGCGCGTCGCGATCATCGGCTCTGGACCTGCCGGTTTGGCTGCTGCTGATCAATTGAACCAGAAAGGTTACGATGTGACCGTATACGAGCGTGAAGACCGCATCGGTGGCTTGTTGATGTATGGAATTCCCAACATGAAGCTGGACAAAAAGACGGTGAATCGTCGCGTGGATCTGTTGAAGGATGAAGGCATTGTGTTCGAGACCAATGCCGACGTGGGTGTGAACGTATCGATTGAGCAGCTGCGGCGTGACAACGACGCCGTGGTATTGTGCGTTGGATCCACTGTTCCGCGAGATGTGTCTGCGCCCGGTCGTGAGCTCAAGGGCATTCATTTCGCGATGGAATTTTTGACCAAAAACCAGAAGCGATTGCTATTGACGGTGGATGGCAAGCTCCAGAGCGGTTGGGACCGACAATTCATCACCGCCGAGGGCAAGGATGTCGTCGTCATTGGTGGTGGCGACACAGGCACCGACTGCAGTAAGTCGGCGCGTGTTTACATTGTGCAGCGGCATTGTTACTGAATGTGTTGTCGTGTGCTTTTCTGTTGCTTTAGTTGCGACATCCATGCGTCAAAGGTGCAAGTCGGTGATCAACTTGGAATGGAACCCCCAACCACCACCAACCCGTGCGCCGAACAATCCATGGCCCGAGTATCCTCGCATCTACGGCGTGGATTATGGCCATGGTGAAGTGCGAGCTGTCTTCGACCAAGACCCACGTCAATACAGCAAGTTCACTAAGGAGTTCAAGGGCAATGAGAAGGGCGAGCTGACTCACATCATCACTCAGCTGTCAGCACGAGACCCGGAAACAGGTATTATTTCGCCGATCGAAGGCACGGAGGAAGAGATCCCGTGCGATTTGGCTCTCTTGGCTATGGGCTTTTCGAACCCTGAGCAATTGCTCGCACAAAAACTGAACTTGGAAGTTGACCAGCGCAACAACATTCGCGCTGTGCACGGAGATTACAAAACGTCACTTGAAGGCGTGTTTGCTGCTGGTGATTGCCGCCGTGGCCAGTCTCTGGTCGTTTGGGCGATCAACGAGGGTCGAGGCGTCGCTGATGCTGTCGAGAAGTTCTTCTTGGAGGAAGGCTATCAGCCGGAAGTGTCGCAAAACCAACGTTATGGCTAAGCGTTGTGCAGCTCGTATCACTGATTCAAGCCACTCAAGAACTGGGATCTACCCTGAATCGTCTTGTACAGACGCGGCAGGGACTCACTTGCCGCACAATCTCACATTAGCTAGATGCCACTTGGACAAGAGCAAACCCTACTACTGCATCGCTTTTGGAAGAAACGATGCCAGTGCTATCGCCGGGGTCGATCATGTCCGTGTCGTTTGTGTCGTAAATCTCAACAAGGGAAATGAATTGGAGCAACCTCACTCTTACTTCGAAGTTTAATTAATCTCCACCTACAGACGTCTTCTCGATCTCCGATGATGGCCCCATGTCGGACAATACGTGGGCCGATGAAGAACTGACCGAGACGATTAACAAGTTTTCATTCTCATGTAGACCACTAGCTCGGATTCCTTGATATAATTTAGCCGATTCCGCGGACGTGAGCACAATAGTCGTGGCAGCAATTGCAGCGCGGATGGGAGACGCTGCTCTTATTTCAGCGTCTTCTGCGTCGAAAATGGCTTCCATTGTTTCCATACTGCGAGCCATCCGAACGCAGCCACACTGTAATCCATGCACGCATTTTCATGCTAGTGCTATTTTGTGCCGTTGTTTTGCGGTGATTCATGCAAAACGAAACACTCACCAACACCCGAAGTACATATAATCTCGTGGACAATTATCGTCATGATTATCACTAACGTACTCACGCGTTCGTCGCACGACTCAAGGCGTCTGCTCAGGGTTCTCCAGCACCACCCGGTACCGCACCTTGCCCCGACGAACCAACTCAATGCCTTCGTTCACCTTCGCCATCGGCATCTTCTCAATGATCGGTCGCACGTTCTTCGCCGCCGCCAGTGCCAACATGTCTTGGATGTCCTCGATGCTGCCCATCTTGCTGCCCACGATCTTCATGCCTGACCCGATCAGATAGAACGGCAAGAACTTGATCTCGTCGTTCGGCAGACCCAGCATCACCAGTGTGCCACGCGGCTTGAGCACACTCAGATACGTGTTGTACGGCATGTTGGTGGCGTCGGCGGTGACCAGCAAGAAGTTGACCGACGCCTGAGCCTT
>NSDO01000387.1:11571-23004 GCA_002286825.1 Lagenidium giganteum
TCTACATCGGCGCCGGCGCGTACATTGGCAGCTTCTTGGAGAAGAAATACCACGAGGATCTGAAGGAAGTTGAAGAGCTCCGTCTGTATCTCGAACGCCGCCCAGATGCTGCCCGCAAGCATTAAGTATGATATGATCCAGTGTCACCAAGGCCATGTGCGTGCAATCATGATTGGGTGAGTGCAAGCRTGCTTGGCGTGGACGCAATGGAATCAAAAGTCGGAATATAGTTGTGCCGTTTGGGGTCTCAAGATCGTGGTTTCCTTCTTTCTTGTGTCTGTCTCAATGCTCATCAAAATCTTCGCTTGCTCTAATGATGTTGGAATGTTGTCCCACCAAAGCCATGGATGAGTACCAACAATGAGACTGCTTCTCTTCGTTGCAAGCACAGCCAGACTAACACACTCGATTCATGCGTCTTGGCGTAGCTTCCAGTCGTTTGTCACAAGATTTGGTAGAAAGAATGGTCGTGAAAAGACGCCAGCTCCTGACCAGATATCTTTGAGCCGGCATTGCTCAAACGAACAAGCGCGTCAACTAAAATGGAGCTCGCTTACCTCTACACCAAGACAAGAGGCACATTCGGCCGCCACTGCGACTTTAAGAATGTCGAGGCCAAGGTACTCGAGTCCATCCCTTGCACAGACTCACTCGAGCAGGACTACGTCAAACGCCGTCCGATGATCACACGTCTGGATACGACACCAGACATGAGTGAGCACGAAGTGAATACAGAGCGTCTCATCACAAAGAACTCGAGCATGCGCCACGTTGAAGGCGGCTGGCCAAAGGACGTGGATCCCGCCGAGCAGAGCGATGTGCAGCGTTTCCGCAAGAAAGCCGAGAAGGATGACGACTTCAAGCAGGCAGTCAAGTACCTTGGACCAATCGTCGACCGCGCACTCAAGCAGAACAACACGATTAACATCTACCAAGACTACTTTGAGCACATGGGCGAGGCCGCGACGACCGAGCAACCCAGCGCAAAGGGTCTTGCGGTCTTTCGCGATCCTGAGCCAGTCAAACGCACAATTAGCAAGATCGACTGGCATCCAGAGAGTCCACAGAAGATGGCGGCCTGCTATTGCATTCTGAATTTTCAAGACCCCAAGTTTACAACAACGCGGATGCCGGCAAATTCGTACATCTGGGATGTCATGAACCCCAACACTCCCGAGACCACGCTCAAGCCCGCGTCCCCACTGGTTTGTATGCGCTACAACCCAAAGTCGGTCGACCAGCTCGTTGCTGGATCGTACAATGGCCTCATTACGTTCTTTGACGTTCGCAAGTCAGGGTCAACTCCAGCCGAGACGTCTATTATCGAGCACTCCCACCATGACCCAGTGTATGACGTCTTTTGGATCTCTTCCAAGACTGGCAACCAATGCTGTTCCGTCTCGACGGACGGATGGATGCTCTGGTGGGATATCCGCCACTTGGCCCAGCCCACGCACAAGATTCTTCTGAATGACAAGGACGGAATGTCTTTCGGAGGCTCTTCGATGGAGTACAACACGGAAGCCGGTCCTACTAAGTACCTTGTCGGGACTGAACAAGGTGTAGTACTGAGCATCAACCTGCGAAATGCCAAGCAGAACAACGGTATCACAGTGTACGACACGGGATCTGGTAAGCACCATGGTCCTATCTACAGCATCCAGCGCAATCCGACGCACAACAAGTTTTTCATGACCATTGGCGACTGGACCGCTCGGCTCTGGTGCGAAGATCTCAAGACACCGATCATGAGCACATCGTATCACGACTCGTATGTCACGGCTGGCTGCTGGTCTCCAACGCGTGCTGGCGTCTTCTTCGTCACACGCATGGACGGTGTGGTGGACGTCTGGGACTTTTTCTATCGACAGAATGAAGTAGCGTACTCGCACAAGGTAGGAGACGTTGCCCTCTCGGCTATCAGCGTGCAGGGCAACGCTTCTGCCGGCGGTAAACTCGTAGCAGTTGGTGATGTCAACGGCATGATTTCACTCATGGAGCTGTCTGACGGGCTCGCGACACTCCAACCAAACGAAAAGGCCGCGATAAACGGCATGTTCGAGCGCGAGACCAAACGAGAAAAGAACTTGGAAGCCAAGGAGAAGGAGATGAAGCGTAAGCGCGCCATGGCTGAAGAAGGAAAGAGCGAAGAAAACGGTTCCAGCATGAAGGATGACAAAATGGAGGAGCTTTTGCGTACGGTTGACGCCAATTTCCTTGGGATGATCAAGGAAGCCGAAGATTCCGAGAACAAGAACATGGAGCACAAAGGCGAGAGTCTTGGTGGTCGACAAGACGAAGAGAGCTAGACACCAGATAACCTTACATATATTAATCACTTGCATTCGTAAGCGGGCACTCGCTGCGTATGGTCACTCGTACTTGAGTCAAGGGGTGAGTAAAAGACAGCTCGGTCGCATGAAGGAGAAGACGTGGGGCCAAGGGTTGAACGATGTCCGGGGAATACAATGAATCGCCAAGGATTGGGTGGCCGAGCCACTGCATGTGCACGCGTAGCTGGTGCGTTTTGCCTGTCACCGGCTTGAGTTCCATGAGTGTGTCACATTGGCCTCTTTCAAGCACGCGCCACTCGGTGTGTGTCTCCGCACCGCCTTCTTCGACTACGTTCTGGACCAGCCGTTCGCTTGTACTCGGCTCCATACGGAGTTTAATGCAGCCAGAGTCTTTTTCCACCGACTTGTAGACGCGCGCAGTGTAGGACTTGTCAACAGTTCGCTCTCGGAACTGACGATTAAGAGCCTGGGATGCCGTCTTGGTCAGAGCAATCGCGAGTAAACCCGATGTTTCAAAGTCAAGTCGATGGACCATTCGAGCATCCGGGTAATACTGTCGCACAATCCCTTGGACCGATTCCTCATCCGGTGTTGTGCCGTCCACGCTGAGGAAATTGGCTGGTTTGTTGATAACCAAGACGCACTCGTCGTGGTAGAGCACTTGCAGGCGAGTCTTGAGACGAGACGCAACATCGCCACCGTTTGTCACCTCACGCGCGACTTGATGGATGACGACGACCAGTCGGTCGGGAAGGATCCCTTTGTCTTGCATGGATTTGTCCGATAGCATAACGCGGCGGATATGTCGTGAGCGCGCTGACTGGTGGTCCAAGTAGATCGCCAGCCTCTCCACACAGGCAGCTGCAAACGCTTCCGACGACTCGAAACCATCCCTGGCGTTTGTCTCGAGAGCTGTCTTTTGTCGCGGACGGATGTACTGGTGATACAAGCGCACCGCGATGTCGCTCGTGTAGTATCCAGCGCGTATGTGGGCCAGTGATCGCAGCTTGAGGAGCTTCTCGTTGCCGACTTCGTCCGTCGCAGCGAGCGAGAAGGACTGCATTAGATGCGCCAGCATCTCCTTCATCTCCTGGAGCAGCTGGCCCTGTCCATCGCGCTCTGCTGGCGTCGACAAGGTGTCGTCGTCACCGACATCTTCCGCCCGCTTGACACGTTTGGCTGGCCGCATGAGTTTCATTTTCGACCAACCAGAAAACTCTTGGAGGGCAGTCATTGGTTTACGCATCAGGTTATCCGGAAGCGTATACTCGTATAGTCGACCCCGTCCCTTTGAGCAACAACGTCGTGCTGCTCAGCGAGTTCGCTGAGAGAAGCGCGTGCTCCTCCCTCCTCCCCCCTTGGTTTCCATTTTCGAAACTTGATTTGCGGTACGACCTAGACAAGGGTTCAGCACCACGCCACACCGCAACCGGCGACACGTCGACCATCGCGTGGATGAGTGTATGAGTGTAAGCCGCAGCCAACGGCTGGTATCCAGACGGGAAGCACTCATCCACCTCAGAAGTTGAGCCCAACAGACCACTTGACGGACAGGCTCTGTGCTGCTGTTGCTCAGCCCACGGCAAAGCACCAGCGTCTTTTCGCCAGGATTACGCCAGTTCTGTTTCTGTAACGCCCGGATGATGGCACGGCAGAGCAGATGGGGCAGCGTCTCCACCTGTAAAAAGCCATTTCATCCTTACCCTACATCTCTTTCTCGGATACTGGCTCTGTATGAATCACCTCTCATTATCGATGTGTATAGTCGTATCCGACGTGACGCTGCTGACTCTCGGCGCATCGGGCGCATGCAAACACCACCTGCTGTCGTGATCTGGGGCAAGAGCTCTCTTACGTTAGTGCCAAGTCCGACGGGCGCCACAAACGAAAAAACGCAAGAGCGTCACGCGTGACGTCGCGTGAGCGCATGGTGTTCGCTTCGCAGAAGACCTCGGCAGTTGTCCCACTCGTGGGGAGTCAGCCGCATCCGCACTCGATGGCGCGCGAAAGTGACGACACGGCCGCCGCGAAAGCGAAAGCGCCCGTGACGACTGCCTCCAAGACCAAGACCCGCAAGCTCTCGACCGAACGCAGTCGACTCTGTCGGCAGCGACAAAAGCAGTACGCCGACAATCTCGAGCGCTCGGTCAAGTCGCTGCGGGAGGAAGTCCAGGATCTCATCGCCATCCGCACGTTGCGCATGGAACAGATCCTCAACACCCCCGCAGCACCCACTGGCTCTTTTGCTCGTCTCATCCGAGAGTACTGCAACGTGTTCGAGCACGGCATGGCGCTCGATGGCGCGCTACTGCCACAGAGTCGGAAACGCACCATCTCCGCGACCGCGCAGCTCACCGCCAAAGAGCAACGTGCCTTTATGACCTACGTCATGGATCCCGATGTCGAAGTCTTTGACTGGATGGGACGCTCGACCACGGGCCCGACCGTCCTGCTCAATGGATGGAAGGCGTGGTCCGAGTGGCATTCGTCGCTCATGTTTGACTTGAAATCCTTTGAAGTACTCACGACGGACGAAACGGTCGCAGTCAAGACCCGCGGCTTTCTCTGCGTGCGTGTCTCGGAGGAGACCATCAAGAACCTTTTTCCACATGTCGCGGACGACGAGAATATGCGATCGCAGCTCATGGGCCGCGAGATCCGGTATCCATTCGGCGACACCTTCTATTTCAACTCAGAAGGGCGCGTGGGCAAATACATTTGCGATATCGACTTCATCGGCGCGTTGACGGATGTCTTCAACGACATTCGCCGCGTCATGGAGCTGGTTGAGCCACCGAACGCGGTATCCCTTAATGATCGTGCTATCGATACCGGTGAGCACCCAAATCCTTGTCTCTCAAGACAGCCCGAGCGTGATCAGCGACTACAGGTCGACTATCTGCTTTCGTAGTGTCGTAGTGTGTTAAAACAATCCAAACAAGAGTTCCTTGTAGTTACATCTTTGCCTACTGCTCTGCTTTCCAAAATGACGTGAGTTTGGACTGCTTGGGTCTAGAAGGACCGGAAGATTCTGTTGCTGCTGTTCTGTCTTCATCACCATTTGCTCTTTCCTTCAAGGTGGCGTATCTTGTCTTCAGGAAAATGCATGCTTCCTCTAAGACACTTTTGGGAGAACTCAGAGTATTCCCTCGGCCACGTTGCTGTCGCACAGGCTGACGAGAGTTCACAGTGGCGCACCATCGATCTTCTAGTGCAAGGAGAAACTCGAAAATCCACTCAGCAAACTGCTCGTTCACAGTCGGATCCACCAGTGCGAACGCTCGTTGCTGCTCGAGGACACCTCTAATCTTGCTTTGAAGATACCCACTCTGCTCAAAAATGACGTACATCACAGACACTCGACCAGCTAGCGACGCCGCTAACCACTGGATTAGAAATTTCAACTCCGGGTCCCCACAAAAGACACCACATCCCCAATTTCCAGTGGCGATTGGCCAACTCCCGGTTGATCCCTCGGTATACGAGAAGCCAACAAGAGCCTTCACCAGATCTCGCCACACACATTCGCGAGAGTATTGCCGTATGACGTCACGTCCGCTGTAACTGATCGCGTCGATACCCACGACGACATTTTGGCGCCGCTGAAACAAACCCGCCACTT
This sequence comes from Lagenidium giganteum, assembly GCA_002286825.1. Taxonomy (NCBI): domain Eukaryota; phylum Oomycota; class Peronosporomycetes; order Pythiales; family Pythiaceae; genus Lagenidium; species Lagenidium giganteum. The sequence continues at coordinate 17,488 of NSDO01000387.1, forward strand.
CGGTTCCGTGCGCTTGGACCATCACATCATGAAAAGGGGTCGAATCTTCAACACCGCCTGCAAATGTGTACGTGGAACCGTATCCACTGTAGTTGCTAAATCGCTCGGTTCCGTGGATCACAAAAGCTTCGTGGCTTTCGAGACGCGCAAACACGAGACAAGAGACAAGCAGTTCGGGGGAGAGGATGAAGCGGATCTCTTCCTGCACACAGCCGCTGTTCATGACGCCGCCGCCTGCGTACTTGTTGGCAAAGTCGATTTGCAAATGTTGCTCAGCGTCTTCGATAAGACAGTCCGTGGAGACGTCCACATGCGCCATTTGGACTGTGGCGAGATCGTTCCTCTCTCCTGCGCGTTCTCTAAGCTGCTGGAGGGATGAGTTGGACGCTGAAGCCGTCGACGTCGCACTCAGCTCGCGCATGTTGATGGCGACGCGTGAAAACGTCACGATCTGGGCTCGGATAGGTGATGGATTAACCACGAAGCGAGGAACTACACGTAAGAAGTACTCCAAGACAGTCCGGATCTTGTGAGCCTTGAGCTCCGTACTTTCACGTCCACGTTCGGGGACTGAATACATTCGTTCAAAACTGAACCACGGGAAATCGATCGACTGACTCTTGGGGATGCGTCGACCTTGGAATGGGAAGACACAGAAGAAGGCTGCGGACATGAAGACGAGCATCTGTTCACGAGTAAAGTGCACGGAATGTGACGCAGGTGACTCAGTCGGACCGGCATTAATGGTCGACGGAGCTGAGCTTGACGAAGCTTGGAGTTCGAAGATTGGGGTGAGAAGCTGAGGTGGCGATGGGAATCGGAAGGGCATTTCCAGCACAAGTTGTCTCATGGTTGGAATGACCGTGGTGAATAAAGCTGTGCGCTCTCCCGGAGTGAGCATCTGTGGCATTTACAAGGATGATTAGCTTGTTGAACATAGAGTGCATGTACTCAGCGCGACGTACTTGATCGATGGCTCGTTCCAAACAATTCAGTCGTCGATCCGTCCTCCCAATGAGGCTACACAACAACATGATACGATGAGACCCTGACAGTAGACCACATCGACTAAGTAGTACGCACTGCTGCAACACTCGCACGAGTTCTTGTGTGCTGGACATGGGTTGGGTCAAGTATGCGACGAAATATGGCCACATCGGGACGGAGTCTCTCCAGCGATGCATCGGCGAGCACGGTAAGAGCATGTCTTGTGACGATTCTTCCTCGTTGGCTCCAGATCTCTCGCTCCATGTTCGATAATGCATCGGATACGATACCATTTGGCTGCGATCAACTGGTGGTGGGCGGAAGAACACATTGGTGTGCGGTGGGATCCATATCGTCGACTTGAGCAGTTCCTGAAGCCAGAACTCGGTCACGTACTTCAAACTCGAGACGCTCTGCAGGTGGGGTAACACATCCACCCAATAGTCCGTGACAATGTATATTGCGTTCTCCATGGTCGTTGTCGTGAGCGTCTTGAGAGACAAGTCGATCACAACAGCTCCTTGCTGACGGAGCTGCTCGCTCCATCTCTCGCGACGCGCGCGAGCGACGCCGTGGAACGCGAAGACGCGCCCGTGAGCTTGACTGGACGCACCCATGGAGATCTTTTGTCGAGTGTCTCGCCGTGAGGGGGGCGAGCCAGCGAGCACGCGCTTCCCGGGCACCACCATGATCAGACGGTTGATACCTATCGTTTTGTGGGTACACCAGCACTCTGATGCTACTAATGAAATATGTCAGTCCAGATTGTCTACTTTTGACATTCTGGCCATGGTGGTGGCACCTTGAAGCCACGAGGGCCATGGTGCGTCGTATCTCTACAAGCAGCACGTAACGAGTCCGATACAATACTACAGTGCATACTGGGAACACCGCAGTTTGAATGGATCAGGAAAACGCTGAGCAGGCACTCGTCGTTCTCTGCCCGGCGAGGATGTGTCGCCGATCTCGACCGCCAGGTGCGCAGATGCACAGAGCTTCACGACGTGTAAYCGTTTGTCAGCTTGGTTTCATAGTAATGGCACGCGCATCAACTGCCCTCTCACTCTTGGCACGAACATGACGAGCAGCGAACAGACTACTGGATCAGTACGAGGTCGTATCTGATTCGAGAGGGAGGATCGGCATGAGAGCATGAGTGAGCACGTCCAGAGTGACCAATCCTTTATTATCTCTTACAGGAATTCATGTGTGTACACATACGTGCTCCTTATAACCAATGCACCCCATCATCCGCCCGTCGAGCCTCCTCTCGACGCATGCGTGGGTCGTACTGCTCCCGTGCGTATGTAGTTGTGTGCTGCTGCTCGGAAGATCGACTTGCGCGCTGGTCTGACTCGTAGTAGGAGCTCGGTGGGTCTCGCGGATACGAACCAGTTGACGAAGCAAATCCCTCGGCTCCGTATCGAGCGCCTGGTTCATGTGGTGACGACGTCTGCTCCTCGCCTGGACCAATCAAATGCTGTCCCTTGATCAATGCACTACCGACGACCATCATGGCTTCGCGAGGACTGCCCAAGGCCTTAATGAAGGCTCCAACAAAGTCCACTTCCGTGTCGTACCGCGCAATCTTGCCTTCCTTGTCAAAGTAGAACTTGTTGATGTTGTTGTACTCAACTTCGCGACCGATGAGCTTCTGCACAAGCGCTTCGTTCCATAGGATATGAGGAAAGACCTTCTCGATTGTGACTCGAGAGAAGCAGACCTTGAGAGTAGCCGTGGCAGTTACCATGGGCATCTCATCTTCTTTCACCACTTCCAACGAGTTCAGGTCGAACTGGATCGACGAGTGGTACATCGTATACCGCTCCCACTGGTCCAGCCACATCTGGATTCCGTCATGACCATGAGTGTGACTACCAAAGCTCATGCCAGGATCAGCTTGTGCCTGCAAGAAACTAACTTGCTGCGATGATCGTGCGATCGCACTGTTTGAGACATTCTTCCCCATCTTGATGATGGGCACACCGAACTGGAAGAGAGAGAAATACTCGCACACGGTCCGCGCGTACGACGCGTTGCCTCGGTCTCTGGCGATCACCATGCTGTCCTGGGGAGGGGATTTTCCATGCATTTTGAGTTCTTCAACTTGGCGCTTCAATGACTCGACCTGTTGCTCCAATGAGTCAACATACTCCTTACGTCGAGAGCGATAAAGTTTCCCGCGTTCACTATTGGACATTCTTCGCGAGCGTTTCTTGGCCGCTGCGCCAGTTTCCCTCGAGGTCATGGACTTTTTGAACGCGCGGTCATCCTCTTCCTCCTCCTCGTCGTCCTCACCATCCATGTCGTCGTAGTGATCCTCATGTTTTTGATACTCGTAAGGATGGAGAGGATGAGGATGGCGAGGCGGTAGAGCCAGGCGATCCATTGGAGCCACGCGGTCGCGTTGTGCTGTCTCTTATACACATCTAGATGTGTATAAGAGACAGGTTGTGTATAGTACTCTGGTTGCTGAGACATATTGGGTGGCGACTCGTGAGCTGGCCAGGAGCGTCTGGGTTCTTCGTCTTCATGCCAGCCCCCCGGTCGCTCGTCGTTGAAGTAGAATGTTGCTCGCAGTGGAGGGAGCGGCGGCGTAGCAGACGACTGCGTGTGACGATGATGATGCTGGTGATGCTGGTGATGCTGGGACGACGGTGGAGGCGGTGGATAGTCGCTTCGCCAGGCTGGTGCTGGTCCAGGGGCATGAGGTGCCATTCGTGACTCCTCGTCGTCAAGATACTTGGTGGCGACGCGCATGCGTCGGTCGTTGAGCGCTGGTAACATCTCTCGTGGTGAGCTGGACTCTAGCACCTGTGGGGGACTTTGTAAATGTGCTGGGTCCCTCGTCCTCTCCCTCTCGCGGCTTCTCCCTTAACGCTCGGTCCCAGCTGCTCTTTCTGAAATCAAAGATCTCAACGGTCGACCAAAACTGACTGGTAGCAAATCGTGGAGATGAGCCAGTGGCACGTGCAGGGCTCGAGCTCGGCGTCACCTGTGTGTGTCCACCGGCAACGCCTGACCACGTGGTTGCTTGAATGCAGAGAGAGACTGCGGTCCACTTCGTTCTCTGCACCCAAAATCAGGCCACGACGTGAAGTGGGCGTTTCGGGTTGAGTGGAAAATGATCGAGGGTGCTGAACACTGAGCGAGCACGACGAATCGAGCGTTCGCAACCAAACCCAACCCAACTCGGCGTTCTGCACTGACACTGGGTGATGGCTGGAATGACGAAGGGAAGCGAACGCTCTGACGGGCCACAACGTGCATAGGGAAGCCTACGACGAGCCCAGAGAGAGGGCAGACACCAATGGGACGAAGATGGGGACCCCACCAGCCAATGAGCGTGTGCTCAGGGCGAGAGATATCGTTAAAATTAATAGTATCTGCGCGAACTAGAACTCATTTTGACTCTCCACTAGCACTTGAGTACCTTCGAGAATACATAATTTGTAAAGGGCCAACATTAGTCGGCTGCACCAAAACGGTTCCAAGACGCACGAGCCACACCGAGTCAGGCACGTAATCGGTCTTTGAGAGCACGTGGACCACTCAAGTACCGGAGATTGTCTGATCTACGACCACAATCAGAGCGGCGTGGCCTTTTCAGCATTATTACGAGAGGAGGAGTTTAAAGAGCTGGGTCGAGGGGAGCTGAGTTTTACCGTCGCTGTTCACTGCTTTCAGCACACAGACGATAGCGTGATCTGCGCGACATGAGAAACCAGAGTTGAGGCACGTATCAGCACCATCCCGCGGAGATGGGCTTTGGAAATACATCTCCCCGACCGTTTCTTGCGGTCCTGTCGGACTCGCCTGGTGATTACGATGGGACACGAAGTATGTGCGTGTGCCGACAAAGCTCTGTTTGTTACTTGCAGCTCAGCTGTGGTGCTTCGATCATCCTTCGAACGTGCTTGGTGGAAAGTCTTGGAATGTACGGTTGTCTACCTGACACCTAGGTACAGTGGCCTCTCATCTTTTTCTCCGTACCTGGACAGTTACGCGCGACACTCGGTCGCGGAGAGAAGTATGTTCTCGCAGCTTTCCGTAATCACTGCGCCTTGGACCTGTCTGGAAGTCAACTCGGGCAGCTCTGATGAGTGATGAGTGGGTGCTTCCCTGGATCGGTTGTACTGTGGATGCTCGATTAGGTACGTTTCGGCATGTTGAGTGATTGTGAGCTTCGGTGGTTTCATTTCATCCAATCAGATCGAGCTGTCCACTCTTTGGACCAATGAAACACGTGATTGAACCACAACGGAGATGGACGTCCCACCCAAGAGCAGAGCAGAGCAGCAGACGGCCATCACGTGTTGACCGTCGCTGAGGTGCCATGGAGCCGCTCGCGAGCCAGCCACAGCCACAGCCCGAGCCACAGCCACAGCTCTGTGAGACGGACGTGGTCACGGACTCGGACGTGGCCGCGGCCATTCGCGACGTGGAGCGCAAGGAGAAGCGCAATGCGCGCGACCGCAAGCGCAGTCAGCTCAAAAAGGTGCGTGGGAAAACACAGAACGACGGTGGCTG
>NSDO01000387.1:57913-67948 GCA_002286825.1 Lagenidium giganteum
ACTTTCTGGATGAAACGTCAAATCCCGCTTTCGCGAGCGGATCAGATCCGAGAAGACCGGGTATGTAGTTTGACAGGTCCATCCACTACGTGGACGATGGGCAGACGACGCAGGGGCCGCGCCAGGATCCGTTTTCAGAGTTCTGGATTACGAGGGGATCCGAGGGCTCAGAGAACGTCCAGCGCGTGATGGACGGGCAGATGGCGTCCTGATTCGCGACGCCATGGGCCGCCATCTCATCCGGACCGACGTCTCCACGTGCCAATCCACCAGCCTCTCGGTTCATGGCGACGATGACGATGGAGAACTTGCTCAACAAGGCCAAGATGGAGCGCGAGGAGGCGGCGAGTCCGGACGCCAAGCGCCGCAAGACGGACGACGCGAGTCCCAAGAAGGAGAGTGTCCACGACACGCCCGAGAACGAGAACGAGGGCGAGGTCGACGCTGAGGCCGAGGCTGAGGCGGAAGAGAACGCCGCCACGATGATGCCCAAGCTACCGCCGATCAGCACCCTCACGCGACCGAGTCGTCTCCCGCCGTCGCTGCAAGCCACGAAAGAGACGGTGACGTCATCGCAATCGTCGAACACACCCACGCCACCCGTGCAGAACGAGAACCTGTGTCGTTATCGGAACAAGCTGTGTCTACATCCGCGTGCCATCAAGCGCAATGGCGAGCTGCACAATCTCTGCGAGAAACACCGAGCCAAGGCCAACCAGAACCAGCGCAAGCTCGAGTCCAAGCGCCGCATGCAGAAACGACAGACTCGACACACGCTACAGCCAGTGCCACCGCGTGGACCGCCGCTCGCCATGACGGATCCGGCAGTTGTACTGTCCACTCTGGCAGCAAGTGTGCCATACGCCGTGGTGCCTCGTGGCGCGCCGTCCGGAGCCGCCCTGCCCAGTCTGGCCCAGCTGCATCCTCCACCACCACATCCATCGTATCACTACTACCGAGGTGCGTAGACACTCTGTTCTCATGCGAAGCCAGCGCTCGAGACACTGACGATCGTCCTGTGTGTGTGCCTGCAGATGACTACCCTCCGTACTCCCATTAACTCGGTCGTATCAATAGAAGCCAGGCGCAGTCGTCTGTAAGTAATAGTGTTATTAGGCATCCTACTCGTAGTGAGTCGAGTCCCTTCCGCTCTCAAAGCACGTTTATTAGTAGTGTCCGTCGTAATCAAGTCGATCCATTTCCATTTTCAGGCTCTCCTCCCTCGTTTCTTCTGCCAGAAATAGGCAAGTGTCGCGCCCAGGACCGGATTCTCGCCATGTCCAAGCGGATTGAAGCAATTCTGGTTCATTCAGCTCCTCACCATGCCCCGAGTGATGCTGCCGCGCCTCCTCCTCACGTTCTGCGTGTCGAGTCTGCTCGCCATCATCGCCGCGGCCGGGTCGTCGGACCGACATCACTACTCGCTAAGTCTCGAAAACTCAGATGACCGTCTCATTCACCTCGCACAGCATAAAGTCGGTCCCGGTGGCTTTTTCGAGGTGTCTCTGGATGTGACGATGACGGTGGAAGCGATGAAGGCCGATCGCGGACGTAACATGCTCCATTTGATTGTGTGCGACACGGAAGGCGTCCGGCGCTTTACGAATCTCCCCGACTCGGGCATTGGAAGCCCAGTATCCCAGCTCGTACCCGGCTTCTGCGCCATGGCGAACCAAACACTCGACGATCTGTGCCTCTCGTACCCATTGCCAGACGAATCGGCCGACTTCTTCGTCTACCGCTCGCGAAAGACCATCGCAGGCGAGTGGAGTGATGACACAAAGAGCTACAAGGGTGACGGCCAGCTCTATGTTTTCATCGACGCGTGCGAGACAGTCGGAGGGGGCGAGGGTGTGTTGCGCTCTTGCCTTAATCGAGTCGATAGTATCACGAACGCTGCCACTGATTGCTTCTATTGCCCCAAGAACTATCCATCCGGAACGGAGCGAGTGAACCATTGCGTCGTACCAGTGCTCATCCGTCCGACCATGACAATCCAAGCCAGCATGAATCTCTGCGACCGCCGTGGCTCATGTCTGGCACCAGAATCCAGCTTTCTTCGCGCTGTGTATCTCGGACTTGCACTGGCTTGGGGAGTGATCTGGATTGTCTGGACAGCCCACGTGCGTGCTTCTCGTGAAGCCATGGTAGATCTCCAGCTCAAGATGAAGCAGGTGACGATTGTGTACGCAGTGTATGAGACCATGACGTGCGCCATGCTCTACACGACGTCAGGACAGACCGACGGAACAACTGCCACCAAGCTCATCACAAATCTCGCCATGATGACGCAGGTCTTCGCACTCGCCGTCCCTGTGGAAGTGATTGTATTGATCGCCAAGGGATGGAAGATCACTCGTACGCAGCTGGACGCCCGGGAACACCAGTACATCCGCTTCATCACGATGCTCTGGGCCATCTCGTACACTGTACTCAAGAACAGTGTCATCAAACATCTCACCGTCTTCCTCATTTGGGGTGTGTCGTGGAGCTCGGTGGTCTTTATGGTCTGGTACAACTCTGCTTTCAACCTCAATATGCTCATGTACCAGATTGCGATGGTGCGCCAATTGCAACTAGACACCACACGCACGCCCGTGTTCATCAAGTACCAGCTCTTTCGTCGCTTTCGCGCTTTGCTAGGCATCTACATGTTTGTCGCCTGCATTATCGGCATCATGGGCCTCGTGGACAGCGCTGAGAGCCAAGGGTGGCGAGCAAGTGCCAYTGCCGCAGATGAGATCGCCACCCTCTGCCTCCACGTGATGCTGGGCTATACCTTCCGTTGTCGCCGCTTCAGCAATCTCATCCAAGCACCACGACCACCTCCGACAAACCTTTCAGTGGGATCTGCGGCTGCAAGTGAGGAATCCACACGACGAGCCTCAACCACCGCTGCGGTGGCGCCAGTGGGACCGGGGCCAGTTTTGCCTAGAATCGAAGAAAGCCCAAAACAGAAGAGCGCTATGGTCGTGGTTCTCAATCCGAACCCACAGGAGCAATCGCTCGGCATGTCATATGTGCCAGTGAATCCGAAACAGACGAAGGGGAGCGACGAGAAGGGGAGTCCGAAGAAAGATGCGAGGTAACCTCGAATAGGAAGACGAGTCACCACGCATGTTGTCGTTCATTCTTCCATTCATTTCTCAACGTGCTCAGTCATCATCATGCATTTGTGCTATGCTCTTTGCTCGCTTCTCATTCTCTTCTATTGTAGTGTCCGCGCGGATGAGATTGACACTGGTGACCCAAGTCAAAACGTCACGATCCTGGCCAAGACCCTCGAGGACTGTCGTGCTATGACCGAGTACCCACTCAAGACCGTGCACGTGCTCGAGCGGTATCTCCCTAGATTCGAGACCAAGTACACCGTTGACACATACGATTCCCAGGTCAGCGACGGCTGGCATCTCACGCTGTCGTTCCGGATGCTGCAGTACAGTTACGGCGAACCGAGGTGTTTCTGGGTCAACGCGTCCAACCCGAATGTGCTTTCTCGCGTGGAGCCGACCGAGTGGCTCGAGTCGCAGCGTCGCGGCTTCTGTACGCCTCGCACGGCGCCATTGACCGCCAATCGAACCGGCGGCTTTCTCTACTACAGCGAATTCAACGAGACTTTGTCCTTGGTGCAGACAGACGAAGAGCTCATGAACCACGCTGAGCCTACGTGGCTCACCAGCGACCGTCGCGGACTTCACTTGCGACCATGCGACTACAAACTCTGGCACTCGCCTGCGCAGCCACTGATGACGCTTGTCCGCAACTCGGGTGTGGTGGCAGCAATGTATTCGCTGACGTCGGATTGCCAGCACGCGATGATCGATGGTGGTGACTACAACAAAGGTTACGATGACGCCGAGCGAGGCTTCGGGCTTCGCGTGATGCTGGGGCTCTGTGTCAGCTATGTCAAGGCCACACCGCGCGAGCTCCTCATCTCAGCGTCAGTGCGGGGTAACGAAACCTACTACACTGGCATCCAGGTCGTCGAGCATCCGTGGAAGGCCAAGCACAACTACACCACGAGTGCCGAGGCTTGCCCCGACGGTTTGGTAGCAGTGTCTGCGCGCTTTGATCCGATGATCGCAGTGTATCRCCTGCCAGGCCACGAGAAGACCTTCTTCGTCCTGTGTACACGGTCGAGTCCGCTCGTGGTCAACGGCTCACTCGTACCCAGTGAGCGCTTCGTGCAGCGTGTGTACTTTGACGAAAACGAGCCTGAGCGCACCAAGCGTCTCCGAGTGATCAAGAATCCGCCAGGCCAGTGGGAGGAGGAGCTCCGTGACGTGGACGAGCAAGAGGTCGAGCGCTTTGTCGACGCCTGGTAACACAGCAAAGATCACGTTCTTCTTAAACTAATATTATTCTTCCATAAAGTATATTGGTTATTGAAGAGTTTAAAAGTCTGTCAAAGTCATCCTTGGCATCTATATAAGACGTGTATCATATTCCAAAGGTTCATCTTGTCCGAACTGAACATTGGGTCAGTGACTCGTCGATTAAATTCGTGAGTCAAAGAGTCCGTCACCCGTTGTCGTCTGATGCGATCGCTGGTGTCCATCCAGCCGCGGCCGAAGGCGTTGAAGGTCGAGGTTTCGTCCGTCTCGGAGGCCGCGTCGTCTGCGGCTGATACACGTCGTCAGCGTCATCGCGTCGTCGTCAAGCGCGCGTATCACCAGCGACTGGTATGTACTCTAGGTCTCACTTAATGGGGCTTTCGCTCACTCGTCCTGAACCACAGAACAGGCTGAGGGATCTCCGACGGGAGGAAAGCGTTCTACAAACTCAATTCCACACTGCCCTCGTCCACATCGCCACTCTTTTGCGTGACAAGCCGACTCAGAACGCTTCAAGCACGACCATACGAGCGCTGTTGGCTTCATACGTCGGCCTACTCACCCTTAAATGCCAGTTGGAGGAAGAGCAGCTCGAGCTGAGCGCCACAATGGAGCGATATACGCTCTTTCACTCTCGTGTTCAGCAACTCGTCACGGAGAACACGTCACCAATCCAGTATGTGACCCTGCCGACACCGATCGACCGCGCACTCGTGACGTCTACCAACAAGTCTGTTAATCCGCTCGCCGTCACGATCGACTCTGTCTCGCTCAGCACGTGCTACGAAGTGAGTCGTCGCACGTGGAGCGACATCCAGACCTTCATGGCGCGCACTGATCACTTCCATCTCGGCTCGCAAGTGTTTGGATGGGAGCATCGGTATCGCTTTGCTGATCGTTCCGAACGACACCTGCAGTACTCGATCTCCAAGACGTTCCCGAGTATCTCGGCGCAGGAGCTGTCGCGAAGGAGCTGGCGGGCCATGACCACAGAGACGAGCTACCAGGCGCTGCATACCAGCAGCATGACCTCACGTCTACGACTCATCCAGCGTGTAGACGAGCACAACCTCATCTTCCTTAGGTTGCTGGGCCGCCCTAATCAAGAGACGGTGTTCAAGACGCGGTGTCTGATCTCGCGCTTCCAGGTCGAGCGTGGATACGTGACGATCTATCGCAGTATGAATCCGGAGTACGTGCAACCAGCCGTCAAGGAGGATAGCCCACACACGGTCTGGCTAGAGATGTTTTCCTGGACGTACTTTGAAGAGCTCAAGGAGGAAAACAAGGTGCGATTCGAGTTTGGCGGCGAAATGCGTCACCAGTCCACCGACAACGCGCGGTTCTGGATGATGGAGCTGCTACTCATGGCACTGCGGTGGGAAAACATGGTCGTGGGGCCTAGGTTCACGCTCACGTAACCTTGATCCACTTCATACGCACGTGATATTCATTCAATATTAGAGCGTACTTTAAATTACGGCGCCAGCACTTAGTTGAACGCCAGCGTGAATTGCGGTCCGACCGCCAAGTTTTCCCACCGCAGCGCGATGAAAAGCACTTCTTTGATCCAGATATTGGTGGTCGCGGCGCCACCAAAGTGGAATGCGCAGCCCTCAAAGCCCTTGTCTTCGATCACGATCCAAATGTACTTGTCGACCCACATCTCGCGCTTGGGTGTGCTCTTCTTGGTGACGATGGCGCGTGTCTCCTCGATGATACTGTTGATTTCGCTTTCGCGGAACTGCACCGAGTCCTTGTCGATCGACTTGAAGAGGATCAAGTAGCCTTCGTCGATTTTGATTCGGGCAAGTAAAAACACCGTCTTGGTGATAAAGTCCATGCCGTCGATCTGGATCGTACGGAACAACAGCTGCGTATCGTCGTCGATGGTCTGTAGCGGATAGAACTTGGTGATGAAACCGGGGTTGTAGATGCTCGAGAAGCGCTCTGGGATGGTGAAGATGCCCCAGCAGCGCATCAACAAGTCGTACGCGGAGATCTTGGGGAAGTCCTTCACTAGCGCGAACTTGATCTCTTCCGACGTCACCTTGCGCTTGTCTGTCCAGCCAAAGACGCTGTAACCCGTACTGAGAGTGTCCTTGGCGTACGCGAACTTGAGCACGTCGTCACGGGCGTCGGCGATGATCTTGGCGTAGTCGGACGGAGGAAGCTTACTGATATAGAAGCGTGGCTGCGAGAGTGGGAACTACAGATGACGATACGAAACGAATGAGGGATGCGCCAACGCGAGTGACTCGACGTTTTACGGGGTTACCCACCTGAATGTCGCTGTCCAGAAGCTGCTGGAAGCGGCCCTCGGCCTTCATAAACTCGGCGTTGGCGGCGTACAAGTGTTCGTTCTCGCGCTGGAGTCGGTTCTTGATCTCCGTGAGCTCAAAGTACTTTTGCATGAGAGGCGAGGAGTTGTCTGTCGCAGTGGGCGCTGGTAAGGCCAGTTCGTTGTCGCGCTTGCCCAGCATCGAGTGATAGTCGCGCTCGAGTGTATCGAGCTGGTCGCGTAGGGTCTGAATCGTGCTCTATACGTACAAAGAGATTGATTAATCCGCGATCGAAACTCAAAGAACCTGGTGTCCAGCAGCACGTACGATCTTCTTGCGATACGACTTTTTCACGTACTCGCGATGGCGGAGACGCTTGCGCTCCTTCTCGTCCAGTTCGATCGTGGGTTCGGCCAGGAGCTCTTCGATTTTGATAGGCGACTCGCCGCCGGCCGAGCCATTGCTCTCGGTGCTCGTGAACGCCGCGTCGGGCTCGTTCTCAAAAAGCAGCCAGTCGAGGGCTGCGCTCATGTTGTTCGAAAGAAGACTTGTGAAAGCGAGCGGCCAATGGGTGAGTGAGGGTGTGTGGCGACTGGGACTGGGACTGAGACTCTAGGACCAAATCATTCGACAGCGAGCGCCTGGCGCGTGCACCAGGGCCGTGGACTGCGGCTGTCACCTGGAATGTGACGCCCGGGCTCTCTCACAGTGAGCGCATTTGCCCAGAACTGCGTACGCGTGCCACACAAACCTAGGACGACCTAGGACCCCGGCCTGTTTCCACCGGGAGGATGAGTCTACGAGTGGATGATCGACCTGCACGGGCTCAGAGAACAGTGCTCATCCACAGGAGATGGCACGAACGCGTCAAAAGGAGATGCTGGCGCAATCGGGACACGTAGATTCGCCACGAGCGCCGAGACCACGTAGAGTTGGGATCGGTGGCGGCGAAAATTCGATTTTCTTTGGTAGAAAAAAGCCAAATTTCTAAATGACCCTCAAATCTAACCCGGACGAGGCGAAAAATCCGGAAAATTTTGGAAAAGTGTTCGTAAATTTTGCAATTCGACGTCCTCGCTCCCGTCTTTGCGTGTCGGTTCAGAGATGGCAGAAGGAGCAGGCCACTCTCTCGCCACTGTGTACTTGTCTGCTTGCCCCATGCGATGATCTCGGGAGCTCGCGAACGTTAGCATCTCTCCTCTTCCTCTCGCCCTCGCCCAGCTCAGAAGCACATTGGCTCCATCCCGAGAAAGCCTTGGTACGTGGTGCATCGGATGAGCCCGTCGCGGTCCTGGACAGATGCCCGACGCCTCGACAACGTCTATGTCTGTCGCTGGTCTGATACCTGCATACTAACTACTTGCTGATCCGATGATGGATTGATTGCTAACCGCCGCTAGACTCGAAGAAAGTATGGACTCGCCGCCCACGATTGACGTCGCCTCTTTTGACCTCCTCACGACGTGGCTCGACACAGACGAGATCGTCGATGTCACGCAGCTGGCGCCAGGATCCACCAAACTGTCCACGCAGCCAGTGGCCGAGGCGTTTCCCTTTGAGTTTCAGCTCGACCCCGCGCTGCTCACTGAGATGCCCATCAACAATGAGATGGCGGACGCCCTTGTGGTTAGCAAGCCTGCCAGGCGAGAACGAGTGGCTAGGACCAGAGCCAAGCCGACCAAAGCGGCCAGCAGTAGTGGCAGTGACAGTAAAAGTCTTGCAACGGCCGACGACCTGCGTCGTGAAAAGAACCGAGAAAAAGTCCGTCGACACTACTACCGAAAGCTGGTACGTGCGTTGAGTCTCTGGACGAGAGGGATGGGAGCCAGGGGTGGCACTGATCTCGTGAGTCTGTCTTTCTGGCTTTGACCGTAGACTCTGTTGGACTCGCTCCGCAATGAAGTGGCCGAGCTGGAAGCGCATCATCGTCGTCTTAAAACACTCAAGCAGAGCAACGGATCACCCACCTCTGTCACAGCCATCACACCAGTCCTACAGCAACAGTTCACTCAGCTCCAAAGCGCAAAGGCTACTTTGGAACGTGAACAAGCACAACTATGGCGACTCCACATGGAGCACACGGATCGGTATGGAGCCTTGCGTGAGCTATTGGTGGCCAATCGCGATCTGTTCATGAGTAGTCAGATGGCGAAGACAGTGATCAAGCCGTTTTCTCGTGAGGAGTGTTATCGTGTGCGTGATAAGGCGGTGGAGGACATCATTGCGTTGGGCTATTTGACGAGTAAGCCTCGTCGAGGGAATGGCGTTGCTGGTTGGCAGGACGAGGTGGTGGTGGAGCAGGGCTTTTTCAAGTTTTCGGTCCACAAGACGTTTGAGAACTCGTCACCGGCCGACCTTGCAGGTATCACGTTCAGCTTGATCACAAACCCGGAGGCTCTCATGCGTAGAGTATACTCGGCGGCGCTCGAGACAAAGAATGTCCTTGTCCAGCAGATCGACGAAGACAACATGGTGTTCTTCCAGGAGTATCGCGCCATGGACACGACGAACGAGTTTGTCCTCATGAAGACCTTGTACTTGGCCTCGCGCGTACGTCGTCCTGACGGTGGGTACATTCTTCTGATGCGAGGCCTGGGTCAAGATCGCCTTGAAGACAAAGAGTTATTCGTTCCCTCTTCTGGCGAGTTCGCGCACCAGATTGTCTGGCATGACATCTTCTCATGGATCAAGTTCGAGCCAGCAGGGTTGTACGGCGAGGACTGTGCGTCTTCCTTTTATGGCATTTGCCCGACAGTGGGAGCCAACGTGGAGTTCTGGGCGATTGAAGTGTTGACGATGGCACTGCGTTGGGAATGTTTCGTCCATGGACCTCCGCAAATCCTTCCGTCGACTGAGTCGCCAGTTGCTCCGACGTCGCCTTCGTCTTCCCGTGTCGAGCAAGTTGAAGGGAGTCCCGTGACGACGTTGATGTAAGTGTTTAAGAATGGTTCTCAGTTAAAAATTTGTCCGTCTATGAGTCCTTCGCGACAATTTATCCGCTGGAAAGTGTCCATGATTTCACTTGATGCAAGTGTTACGTACTTCTCTAGAAGGAAAATCGACTTCATGGAATCCTTCTATTGGTTCAGCAGTGACAGACAGGACGTGCCACTCTCTTACTCTTACTTGCCCCACGCAAAAGATCTCGTGCAAGCAAGAACGTTGACTCACTGCCTCCCAACCGACACCATCGACGAGCTCACAATCGAACTGGATTCGTCACGAGAACGTCCCCCTCTGGTACGTCGTGTTGTGCTTTTGGTGGGCCCACCGCCGCGTATCCCCCCAGTGGTCCGACACTTGCATACTAACCGCCTGTTCATGCGATGATGGATTGATTGCTAACCGCCGCTAGACTCGAAGAAAGTATGGACTCGCCGCCCACGATCGACGTCGCCTCTTTTGACCTCCTCACGACG